>CAUOQF010000175.1:0-51353 GCA_963457715.1 Argyresthia albistria | reverse complement strand
AAACAAAACACAAAATTACTAATTAAATAATTACAAACATCATACAAACGTATTCACATAATAAAATTTAAATAAGTAATTAAATTAATTCCAATTCATAAATAATTAAATTCAATATTGAGCAGACAGTACAATCAAACATCATTCTCGCTGAACCTGTAACACTCTCGCACAATATCTCTCCATGCATCACCAAACAGATCGTTCAGTGGTGCTGCAGCCAACAGAGCGTTGAGGCTGTCCCGCGCCCGGACCAGCGGGGACTGCCGGCGCGCCACCGTGCGGTGCGTGCCGCCCGCTAGCAGCTGGTGCCTGCGCGCGCGTAGGTAGTTGTCAGGGACGTATAGCGCGCATACGGCACCGACAAGCGCTGCGCAGTCACTGTCACCTCGCAACAATCGACACACAGTCAGAAGCTGTTCGGTGTTACGTCTCACCTCTAGTGAGTTGTATCCGAGCATACCTAATATAAAAGCTGATGGATAAAGGTAAGGGTAGTATCCAAATTTCCTCTTATATAGGTATCTTAGAAAAGCTTTGTGTACCTTCTCGAGCATAAGGACGTATGAGCTTTCGTGCGGATTCCAAACAACCGAGCTAGATTCAAGTTTGGTTCTCACTAGGGCCGTGTATAGGAGCTGGACCACACCCAAGTTATGGAATCCCTTACTATTCCGAATCACAAACCCTAATCTTTTGAAGCATTCCTTGGCTAAAGTGCTCATGTGCTCATGGAATGTAAGTTTAGGGTCAAACGTAACACCGAGATCCTTCATCGAATACACTCGAGTCAAAGACTCCGCGCCGAGTGCATACGTCGCGCTAACCGGCCGTGGAGAGCGCGTAAAGGACATAATACAGCACTTTTCAGAATTGAATAAGAGTTTGTTACTCACACTCCATCTATGAACCGCATCTAAATCTTCCTGTAGTAACTTACAATCATCCTCTGACTTCACGGGAAGTACCAGTTTCAGATCATCCGCGTACAATAGGCATTTGGCGTGTTTTAGCTCAGATTCCAGGTCATTTATCATGATAATAAATAACAACGGACCAAGAATAGAGCCTTGGCTAACACCTGACCGTGTGTGGTACGGCTGGGACTCAAAACAGCCATGTCGCACATATTGTTGGCGGTTCTTCAGGTAGTCAGCGAAGAAAACCAACAGCCGTGGGGCAAAACCAATGGCACACAATTTCTTCATTAGAACGTCATTATCGACTCTATCGAACGCCTTACGGAAGTCCAAATAAGCGACGTCCACCTGACATCCCTTGTCCATACTCTCCGAGACCATCTCGACTAACGTCAATAAGTTGGTGGTTACTGAGCGTCGACTCCTGAATCCGTGTTGTGAGTCGCACATATAAGGTGCAATCTGGGGGCAGATTTTACCGTATATGATTGACTCAAACAATTTTGCCAATGAACTCAGGATTGCGATCGGTCGATATTGGTCTACGGAGGCAGTATCACTTGTCTTGGGCATTGGGCTGACTCGAGAGAGCTTCCAGCTGGTAGGGTAAATCCCTTGCTCTAGGGCTAGGTTAAAAATATGACCCAAAGGTATGACCAGTTGATCGCTATAGGCTTTCAGAAAGTAAGGAGGGACGTTGTCCGGTCCAATTGCGCTCCTTGGCCTTAGCTGCTTCAGCCCCAGCACGACATCCCTACGGGAAACATGTGAAATTTGTACGTAGTTAGCCGTGCGCGAGACATCAGAACTGTTTACCAGGTCCGGTGCCAGCGCCGGCACGTCGCTGAGGAAAACATCGGAGAAGTAGTCTGCAAATGCGGCTGCTGCTTCCTCTCCAACGCACTCTTGCCCCTGATGTGTGACCTGCGGTACGAAACCACCCTTCGATTTGAGGCCACTCACATGTTTCCAAAACGCGCGTGGGTTATATCTGATATTAGCCTCGATATTTTTCATGTGGTTGACATATGCCACAGCTACGCGGGACTTGATGCTGGCTCTCAGCTCGCTGAATGCGGAGTAGTCAGTTGGCCTCTCTGACGTTTTCCATCTACGGTGAAGCTTAGCTTTAGTGGCAAGGTCCCTTATAATATCCCCAGTGAACCAGACTGGATAAAGCCTGGTGGGTTGGGCAGGTCTGATCTTCTTAGGGATCGAGTTATTAAAAATCTCGTAGATGGTGTCATAGAAACGACCAACTGCCGTATCTACATCAGGAGCTTCGACAACGCAAGCCCACGATACGCTACACATAAGTTCATATAAGACTGCGTGGTTGCCCTTTGCAAAATTCCAGTCATTGTGTCCGCCAATGTTGCTGGGATCCAGGCGGCCGGATCGCTGGACCGCGCCCTGCGGCAACAGGGGCACAATGACGTCGAGAGGCGGGTGGTAGGCATCAGTGTGTGGCACCAGGCTGCCTGACACGGAGGTGCGCACGGTTACGCCACGGACGCTCTCCGGTAGCAACACCACGTCCAGCACACCACCATAGGCATTCTTCACCTCATTCGTCTCATACATACCACAAACGCTCAAGAAATAACAATAGTAATTTAATATAGAAGTAGAAGCACTATTCATGTTTAAATCGCCCAAGACTATAACAGTGCTTTTAAGGCTAGCTAGGTTTTGCTCTGTTTTTAAAAACCAATTCATATAAATAGTGTCTTTCTCTTTTTGAGTGACAATTTTATTCTTCTTTCTTTTACTGGGATCGATATAGACGACACAAACATAAAACGCAGTGTCGCGCAGATTAAAAGTGGCCCAAAGGTCCTCTCCCTTTTCCGTCTCAAGATGGCGGCAACGACGGAGTGAAATGCCGGGGCGGGCGGCGAGCAGCACGCCCCCGCAAGCAGTGCCGCGGTCTCGGCGCAGCACGCTCCAGCCGCCCTCTGTCACCTCGGCGTCGCTAACTGATGCATCAAGGAAGGTCTCGGTGGCAGCCACGAGGTCTTGCTCCAGCAACAGTAGGCTGCGTCGCCAAAACTCTAGCCTGGTCTTCAGACCCCGGACATTCTGGTAGAGGATATCTAAGGTCTCTACCTGCACTCTACTGGGTCTACGAGAGCTATCGCCGTGACTCTGTACTCGATTTGACTCCTCGAAAGGGTATCCACGGCTTCACCCTAGCGTGGACAGGCCACGTGTTCACCGAAAAACATTTATCATATAAATCAGCCGGGACGCCTATTTTATATGATTTATAGTTGCCCCTAGCTTTAAGTTCTTCTATGAATCCTGTTTCCGGGGAACATATCTGCTGGAGATAGGTTTGTACGTCTTCTAATCCCGACAACATATTCCACAGGTGGAAATATTTTCGGGGCTCGACTGCTTTCAATGCTGTGACATTCGGTCCTGCTACACAACTCAACGATTTCGGCCGACGGGATTTTTTCTGTACCTCTATCCATCCTTCTTCTTCTACAGATACAGAAGGTCTTGCTGTCTTCAATTCCAGAGATTTTCCCTGGCACGGCTTGTGGGTTATCTTGGCTTGAACAGAAGGTGTTGACGACGTTGCCACCGGTGACTTCTTTCCTTCGACTTCTGGGTACAATTCAGTCGTTGTTCCTACCGATGTCTTAGGTCTTACAGCTGCTTTTGACGCAAATGAGCTACCGTCGACAGTTCCTGTCTTCGTCTCCGTCAGCTCCAATGGGGGAATTATTGCAGCTGGTTGCGCTACCTTGCAAGCTGAAGTTCCTTGTGCTGCAGTATGAGCCCGATCACCAAGAGACTCTAACTTAGTCTCTACCGCTGCTGCCCGAGAGACCAAACTATCCGGTATGTCACGCAAGTATTGACGATGTGTCACGCAGACATTGGTATGTCACGCAAGTATTGACGATGTGTCACGCAGACATTGGTATGTCACGCAAGTATTGACGATGTGTCACGCAGGCATTGGTATGTCACGCAAGTATTGACGATGTGTCACGCAGGCATTGGTATGTCACGCAAGTATTGATGATGTGTCACGCAGACATTGGTATGTCACGCAAGTATTGACGATGTGTCACGCAGGCATTGGTATGTCACGCAAGTATTGATGATGTGTCACGCAGGCATTGGTATGTCACGCAAGTATTGACGATGTGTCACGCAGGCATTGGTATGTCACGCAAGTATTGACGATGTGTCACGCAGACATTGGTATGTCACGCAAGTATTGACGATGTGTCACGCAGGCATTGGTATGTCACGCAAGTATAGCTTCCCAACGATCTTCGAACGGCGCGCGGTATTTGGTGGAACTAACACTAGATGAAAGGTCTGTGTTGCTGACAGGTTCGTTTGCATTAAGTTGCATAGACCTGGCGCCTCTAAACGGCACTCATCAGCCAGAAGATTGTTTGAATACTGTACAGGCTTGTGGCCAAGGTAATCCAATAGATCTAGGAACAAGCCTTAAGGTGAAGCATTATCTACAAAATGGCTTGACATTCTCAGAATTGTATATTTCCAGCAGATATATATCGTCATTTTTGTGCAAAAAAAGACAGTATTTGATGGCACTTTTACATGACGTCATTCTGTTGTTATTTCATAGAACACAGGAACAAAAGTTCCGTTTTGACAGTTCATAAAAAGTGATTTTTTATTATTATTAAAATTATAAAAATAATAATTTATAATATTAAATAATAAAAAAAAAAATATACGCGTGTAGCACCGTACACGTGTTAGAAGTAAAACTTCTGTAGCTAGATCATTAAGTGGTACCTATACTATACACCTATACCTACCTATACTAAAAGAGATTTAAATTTCCAATTTTGAGATCCAATCTCTGCTTCAAGTTACTTTTAAGTTTCAGACGTCCGATTATTTGAAATTATTTTATACTTGTACTTACTTTTAATACGTCATGCCATTTATTTCCCACCATTCCTTATCTACAATTTGTCGCGCTCGTGATGATATACTTAACTCATTCAATAGCACAGAAGAGATAATCCGTCAATAGTGTCACTACTATTTGCATCTCGCTCAGATTATATACCATCTGACGTCACGTCTTTAAGCCGTCTCGCCCAAATGTATGCATTGCTTTGCTTGTTTTAGAAATCCATATCGACCCGTGTGACATTGATGAAACTCTTTTCTTACAAACTGTATGGATCGCATCGCACAGCTGTCAAACATAAGTTCCGGTTCCAACAAAGAGGTTTTTTGTTTGTCCCAGCCAGCGGCGGCGGCGGCGCCATCTTGGCCATACCGGAAATCAAGAACTCGTGGAAGAATGCTTAATATAATTTTTATTTGTTAACGTTTCATCAGGTTTTTCTCTCACTAATTAACATTCTTTATTGTACGAATGTATTATTATCTTATCTGATTAGTTAAAAACCGTATTGAAAATAGTTGCGGTTTTAAAAGTCTTCAGCCGACCCTGACGTCACCGATTCCAATTTCCGTTACATTTCTTAGCCACTCGTGATAGCACCCGGCTAGTATCAATTGAAAAGCAAATATATGAATAACCCACAGTTGAGAGGTTAAATAAATTTTACCCCCGTGCCCCAAGAAGTTTTACTTCAAAAATAATATTAGGAAAAATATATACTATATACATATACTTATATATATTTTGACTTGACAGGCCACAAGCCTAATCCTGTGCCCCTCGGCATATTGCAGATGCTCGCGAGCCTGAAGACGCAGGTTCCGTTCCTGCGCGACAGCCTCGCCTCGTCGCGGAAGTACTTCACCCAGTTCTGCATCAGGTCAGTTGGCACGGTGTGCCAGGTCACCTCGCTTCGAACCAGCAGCGCCGGGAATCTGCGCATGGAAGCGGAATTAGTGATAGAAAATTTTCCGCCGAAGTCAAAGGAAAAATAAAAACTTGTATATAAAATACTAAAAGTTCGCGCAGTGGAAAATGGACAGAAAATGAAAGTCTTTGGTGGAAAACGAATAAAAATTGATGACGTCCTAACTCCGAAGGGGAAAATCGAGAAAAGCTCTCGACAAAAAAAATATTTATTTATTTATTTTATTTATTTATTCAGGAAGCCAACAGCATTTATCTTTACAAAAAATGTTAATATAAAGACTTACGAGCTGAACTGTGGCCCCTAGACCGGAACTGACAGACGTACATATGTCGCAGGAAAATGATAGAATCCGGGATTCAACTGAACCCCTTGGGATTTTACAAAATCCCGGGAAATGATAGCATAAAAACACGTTTATATCATTTCACTAGACAGATCTAGGTTCTAATCTAATGTTATTATTAAACTTTTTTTCCATAACGATACAGTTCTACTTTTTTTAGAAAGGCATGGGTCTTGAAAACGTACAGCCAAGGTGTTTGATAGTCTGTATCGTTGGAAAGTTTTTTTAGGGTTCCGTAGAGAAACAAGGAACCCTTATAGTTTCGTCAAGTCTGTCTGTCCGTCCGTATGTCACAGCAACTTTATTCCAAAACTTGGTACGTCGATGTATTCTATGAACCGCTTTACGATTTTTATACAAAAACTGAAAAAAATAAAAATTTAAGGGGGGTTCCCTATACATGAAACTGAAATCAATATTTTTTTTCCTCAAACCTACATGTGTGGGGTGTCTATAGATAGGTCTTCAAAAATTAAGTTGAGGTTCCTAAAACCATTTTTCCTCAAAGTCAATCTTTAAAGAGACAGACTCATCCAAAGTGGAAAAAATTGTTACCCGCCCCCTCTAACTTTTAAAGTAAGAGAGTGATAAATCTATAAAAAAAAATATACGCGTGTAGCACCGTACACGTGTTAGAAGTAAAACTTCTGTAGCTAGATCATTAAGTGGTACCTATACTATACACCTATACCTACCTATACTAAAAGAGATTTAAATTTCCAATTTTGAGATCCAATCTCTGCTTCAAGTTACTTTTAAGTTTCAGACGTCCGATTATTTGAAATTATTTTATACTTGTACTTACTTTTAATACGTCATGTCATTTATTTCCCACCATTCCTTATCTACAATTTGTCGCGCTCGTGGTGATATACTTAACTCATTCAATAGTGTCACTACTATTTGCATCTCGCTCAGATTATATACCATCTGACGTCACGTCTTTAAGCCGTCTCGCTCTAATGTATGCATTGCTTTGCTTGTTTTAGAAATCCATATCGACCCGTGTGACATTGATGAAACTCTTTTCTTACAAACTGTATGGATCGCATCGCACAGCTGTCAAACATAAGTTCCGGTTCCAACAAAGAGGTTGAACGAAGTAGTTTTTGGTCACGTCACTGGTTTTGTTTTTCCCAGCCAGCGGCGGCGGCGGCGGCGGCGCCATCTTGGCCATACCGGAAATCAAGAACACGTGGAAGAATGCTTAAAATAATTTTCATTTGTTAACGTTTCATCAGGTTTTTCTCTCACTAATTAACATTCTTTATTGTACGAATGTATTATTATCTTATCTGATTAGTTAAAAACCGTATTGAAAATAGTTGCGGTTTTAAAAGTCTTCAGCCGACCCTGACGTCACCGATTCCAATTTCCGTTACATTTCTTAGCCACTCGTGATAGCACCCGGCTAATAGCAATTGAAAAGCAAATATATGAATAACCCACAGTTGAGAGGTTAAATAAATTTTACCCCCGTGCCCCAAGAAGTTTTACTTCAAAAATATATGCTGTGTATCTCAATATGAACTTTCCATGAAAATTGGTTTGAACAAAATATAATGAGCAGTTTTTAAGATATAAAACATTTATTAAAAACTGCAAAGATAACTTTGTCATTCATACAAAGACTATGAAAAACAAAGTTACAACACAAAAATCCAGTCTAATAATTACATGATACTACGGAACCCTTCATGGGCGAGTCCGACTCGCACTTGGCCACTTTTTTTTATAACTATAGCTGACAACCAAACAGCCACTCAGTGTTTGATAAGTAGGTACTTGGAGGCAGGAAGATTTAAACAAAGAGTTTTATTGATCTGAGGTTTGATACTGTGGCCCATGCTCCGCGCATGCGCTGTGATATGCTGGGTTTTGGCGGTAAAAAAACGTCAACGTGACGTGACAATGACAACGTTTTGTTGTGTCTAAGCCGTACCAAAGAGTATATAAACTTACCTGAGCAGTATATGCACTGATTTATGTGGATATGGTGCGGTGGGCAGGGGCGAAGCTGCTATTGCAAGCCGCATAGCTCTGTCCCCTTCTGTCCCTGTCCACCGTCCCATGAATTTCACGTCGCGCGCGCGGATGTGGGCAGTCCGGGGGTATAAGGAAAAAAATAAAAATCTTTCGCATACTCTTTCGTTCTCCACTACCGCATAAATTAAAAAGATTATATTAGGATATCCTGTAATTGGCATTAATACTAAGTAAAATATTAACTCTGCGATAGATTAAGTAAATATATGCTGTTGGATACTAATAAACAAATACAAATATATTGTTGTGTTTTAACTTTGATTTTTCTAGGAGAGACATTTAAGTATGAGAGTAGATAAAGTAGTGTATGAAACTGCACATAACTAGGTATTATGCAAGTTTCATAAACTACTATTATCTATCTGTCTATCTTATCTACAATGGTGTGTGTTAACAGGTTCGCAAACTCTCTCATCAACAAGTGGCTGCAAGCGCTGTACCGCTGCCGGCCGCTCTCCACCCCGGGGGCCGAGCAGCTGCTGCTCGACACGCACAATTCTAATTCTAACCTTTATTAAACTTGAAGAAGACTAAATGTATCAAATTCTGTTTACCGAGTGTGCGGCAGGTGGACACGAGATTAAGTATAGGAACGGAAATACGAGACCTCGTTGAAGAAACAATTTTCCTTGGAATCACTATAGACTCGAAACTTCAATGGCGTCCACATATAACTAGTCTCTCACGAAGACTTAGCTCAGCTGCTTATGCGGTCAGACAAATCAGACACAACACAGATGTCGGAACTGCCAGATTGTTTTACTTTAGTTTTTTCCATAGTATTATGTCTTACGGAATACTGCTTTGAGGGATGTGCCGGTCGACATTGTTAGTCATATTTCCACGTTTTATTTAGATAAGTTGTCGACCCTCACAGATAACGTATTTCTATTTTTACCACGTAAGTTTGTACAGATTTATATATAAGCTAAGTATTTCTAATAATAAAATCAGTTTAGTATCTGCGCGCATTCAGCTCTTTTACTCTACTCCCGAGGGAGTCGATCATCATATAATTGCCTCTGGCAAAGTGGTGACCCGACTATTGAACATCAAGCAACCTTCGGCAAAGTGGTGACCCGACGATTGAACATCAAGCAACCTTCGGTAAAGCAGCATGGATTCAGCCGTGAAGCAAGTTCCCTGTGCTGCCACTTCGGAAGACCAAGCAAATTTCTGGAAGGACAAGCTCCGACTATGGTTTGAGCATTTCAAACCACTCAACAGAACTCCAGCCAGCTAGTTTTCAAGAACGAACCCAAGAAGATTGATAAATTGCCGCGCGTAAGCAAGTACAATGAACCCGTAATATAGCTGACCACAGAATCATCAAAAATGAAGCTCGCTCCAGCAGAAACAACAAACCGCGTCGGCAAATATCATCGCATCGCAGCAAGCAGTTTTTCAAGTTCACGCGACATGAAGACCCAGAAAACCGCCCCTGCAGAATATCGAACAATTTATCAATATGAAGTCATCCAGGAAGAACATCGCATGAAGAAAATTCACTGAACCAAAATATAAACGATTTGTGTACAAGATGTGCCTTATGTTGCCAAATCCCAAGGTTTTTAAGCACACAATTTCACCAATCGACAACTACAATTTCGCTCAGAGTGTAGAGCACATATTGAAGTCATCGACTGCCTACAAGCCAAGGTTACGCCGATTTACGCTGACGCTGATTCAGCTCAATCGTCCTCGTCTAGGTATGGTCGCAATTATAAACAAACATTGTGTCATTATTTATAGTT
The DNA here is from genome assembly GCA_963457715.1 of Argyresthia albistria. Classification (NCBI taxonomy): domain Eukaryota; kingdom Metazoa; phylum Arthropoda; class Insecta; order Lepidoptera; family Argyresthiidae; genus Argyresthia; species Argyresthia albistria. The sequence goes on along the minus strand of CAUOQF010000175.1, from coordinate 41,443 downwards.
ACATTGATTTCGTTTAAGGTTTATTTTCTCTTTTTAATGTTTTCTGTTGTTATACAATTTATTTCTTCCCTTAAAGGGGGGAGTATCTGTGCCGGTCGACATTGTTAGTCATATTTCCACGTTTTATTTAGATAAGTTGTCGACCCTCACAGATAACGTATTTCTATTTTTACCACGTAAGTTTGTACAGATTTATATATAAGCTAAGTATTTCTAATAATAAAATCAGTTTAGTATCTGCGCGCATTCAGCTCTTTTACTCTACTCCCGAGGGAGTCGATCATCATATAATTGCCTCTGGCAAAAGGGAGAGCGGCAGATATAAACACAATATTTGTCTTACAATAATTGAAGCAAAAAGTAAACTTTAGAAAAAACCGACTTCCACAAACCCTATTTGATTAGATTGAGTTTAATACAAACTGTAACCCCTTATCCCCCCACCCTTGGGGAATTAATTTTGTCAAATCCCATCTCAGTGCTACCCCACGCTACTAAGGAACCTCTGTACAAAGTTTCATGGCTCTAGGTCCACCGGTTTAGGCTATGCGTTGCCTGCCCGTCAGCCATGCATTGTATTTGTACCTAGTTTTGAGCAGATCTGGTGGCCATATGTGGTCTTCATCAGCAGTTCCGCATCACAATATTATGTGCTTACCATGTGCATTTGCACGAGTTATAATGAAAAACACAAAAATCACTATAGGTCTGCCTATAATATTTGAAGAGTTCCCTCAATTTCTCCAGGATCCCATCATCAGATCCTGACCTGGTGTCAATGGGACCACCCTTGAGGTATTACCTATACGCCGAAAAAAGATTTGTTCAAATCGGTTCATAATTGGCGGAGTTATCGCGTAACAAACATAGAAAAAAAAAACATACGGGTTGAATTGAGAACCTCCTCCTTTTTTGAAGTCGGTTGAAAATAATGGATGTGTCATCAGCAAATACTACAATCTGAGTCATTTTCTCCACCATATACGGCAGGTCATTCACGTAAACTTAGAAAAGGAACGGACCCAGAATAGAGCCTTGGAGGACACCAATATTCATGTGCGTTCCGGTTGACTCACTTCTATTTATATCTAATTTTAGTACTCTGTCTCCAAGATATGATTCCATTAATTTTAAAGCATTTTTTTAATACGTTGCAGTTTGAGCAAAAGGATGATAATCCAAACAGTCAAAAGCCTTTGAAAGATCACAGAATACACCAACAGCATCCTGTGATCCCTCCCACGCACTATAGATGTGTTGTACTAGAGCTACTCCGGCGTCAGTTGTTAATCTGCCTTTAGTGAAACCAAATTGTTTTTTGTGGAGTAGCCCTGATGCGTTAAAGTGAGATTGTAGTTGATTCAGTATCACCTTTTCAAACAATTTGCTCAACACTGGCAAAACAGATACAGGTCTGAAGTTCGCTGGGTCTTCCTTGCTACCGGATTTGAATAGTGGTATTAATCTGCTCATTTTCATGAGGTCAGGAAAAACACCTTCTGCTATACAACTAATGAACATGATTGCCATGTACGGTGCAATCACATCTATTACCGATTTATCTACTTTAACCGACAATCCCCATAGATCTTCAGTCTTTTTAACGTTTAGAAGTTTGAATGTTTTAAATATAGTTACAGAGTCTATTGGTTTGAAGTTGAAGCCACTCTTGTGTTGGGGAACATTTTCAACCAAGTAATCTTGAGACTTTTCAGAAGAGGATGGTAGTGCTTCTGTTGTTATTATGGGTATGGTACTGAATAACTTTTCAAATGCGTTAGCAACGTCTTCGTTATATGAGAGTAATTTACCATTAACTTTTAAATTAAAACTAGATTCACTACACCTGACCTTGCCTGTCTCTTTTTAATAATGTTCCATATAGTTTTAATTTTGTCACCCGAAACTGTAATTTGATTGTTTAAATTTACGCATTTGGCTTTATGACATTCTTTCTTAAAAATATTAGAACAATTTTTGACAAGGGTGTCAAATTCCGGACTGTGGTCATAAGATTTTTGTTCATACAATTCATATAGTTTGGACCTACTCTGTCTTAATTCCTCTTCAGAGAATTTTGTTTTGTTATTATTTATCACTTTGGTCAGATTAAACACATTTTAAAATTCCGTAGATATAACTTGGAAGAAGTTGGAATATAGTGTGTTCGGATCTTCACAGTAAGGTGTTGAAGGTAGACTTGACACAATTATAAACAGCAGTGTGGCCGCTATAGAAAGGCACTCGTCCAAGATAGACCAGACTGTATCGCTCACACGCCGCTGCCTGCCAGTGCCCGGCAGATGTTGCTCAGAACTGACCGTCCCTGCCCGTGCCCCCCAGGTGGTGGTGCGGCTGCTCACGCGCGCGGAGATGGTGCTGAAGCTGGTTCTGGCGCCGCTCGACGGCAACGTGCCCGGCTTCGTGGCGCAGCTCGCGCAGCTGCTGCCGGACGCCACGCTGCAGGAGTTCCACAAGGTACGCACGAGTTCCACAAGGTTTAGGAGTTGCCTAGAGCAAAATCACGGTTCACTTACCCTTAAGTCACGATTATGAACGATAGACTGACCTTAATTTACGACACCGACGTAGGAGGGCGGAGTGCTCAGGTGCCATGCCTGATGCATGTGACAGTTTCATGTGTTAGAGAGAGACATGTGATAGATTGACGAACAAAACCATGGACAACTGGCAAAAAACTAAGCTAGGATAGGACAAATTTATTGGTGAAACGGAACATTATGCTAACCATAGCCTTAAATTTAAAGTTACTTAGTAGGTTAGGCCTTTGCCCAGCAGTGGGACATTGCAGGCTCGTAATAATAATAATAGTAAAGCGTTTCCTTGTTCGAAGTTAGTGGAAATGGGTGTATGTCTATGTCTCACAGCGTCTGTCCATGTCCCCAGATAATCGACATGAAGGGCGCGCCGCGGCTCAGCAAGTCTCAGCTGGCCGCCGCCGACGCGCTCTTCAGAGAGGCCATGAGCGATCGCGAGCGGAAGCAGTGAGGCCAGCACGCCTGCGCCTGCGCGAGGGGTGCAGATGTGCCGGCGACGCTGGGAGACTGTTCGATCATGTTGTTTTCGTACGTCAATCGCATGGTCATAGCTGTCGCAGTTGGTTGGTTAAATCAGACACTTAACTAGCACCCTAGACCGTTAATTAAAGATCGATATTTAACCAACTAGCATTTTGATTTAAATAAAACATCGTCGAAAACGTTTAACAATCTGTCTTACCGAAAGCCAGCGTGTTGGTTAAAACAAGATGGCGTCACGACAACAGCTGATTGCTTTCAGAGTCTTTTTGACAAACGATGTGCAACGTTTAGGTCACTTTCAGATAGGTTGTGTTAGGTCACAACTTTGTGAACCACCCGTAGCCGAACGAAGCGGAGCGGAGCGAGGCGACCCCATGTAGTTTCAAATACCGAATAGTTTCCTTATTACCCTAACAAAGTTGAAATGCGTCTTGTTGCCAAGGAACGTTTAGACAACTCGTTAAACGTTCCGTTCACTCACTTGTCTGACGGGACTTTAGCGACTTGGTTAAATGTCGATCTTTAACTAACGGTCTAGTGAGTTAGTTAAGTGTCTGATTTAACCAAATAACTGCGACATAGCTATAGGGCGAGGATACCAGTTTGTTTGTACCCGGCGCGGTATGACGCGGCACCGTCGACAAGACAACACCGGAATATTGCACCCTCGCTACTGCCGCGCGAGTCAGTGTCGTCGCATCAGGGAGCTCTAAGCTTATTGCATTCCAATCTTGATGATGACATTTAATTAGCTGACCATATTTTAGGGAATGATAGTCGATCAGCTGATTTCAAGTTACTATGGGAGACCCATATTTTTTTTTCGTTTGTGACCATTTGGGGAAAGTTCATAATGATGGATACTATCATTCCCCAAAATATGGTCAGCTAATTAAATGTCACCCTGTATTATTGTGACCAGAGATCTGGATAGACTATTAATTAGGTTTTTAATAAGTTAGAAAGGAAACACTAAAGCATAATGGAGTTCATTTTACACAAACAGCATAGCTGTAGCTGAATTCTATTGGAATATAAATGATATCTTTCTCGTCTTGTGCAGGCCTGGAACACTCCGCAACTTCCCTACAAAGCTACAAGTACATAGGCGTCTCCGACGCACCTCGCCAGCGGGAAAAGATTTAGTAGGCTGCAAACCGGCAAGCGGTATGCGCGTGTTCGCTCTCGCGCCCCCCGCCGCCCCGCGCCCGCCGCTACCCGCGTGTAGTTTAAAAATAATGGTTATTCGATATTGCATCTCATATGGATGCCTAAATAATTCTAAAAATAAAAGCCTGACGTTTTTCTCACTTCCGAAAGACAACGAAAGGTAAGTAAACGTACCTACTTATACTAGGTTATTACGTGCCTACTAATCAACAAAACCATCTCAAGACGAAAGTCAGGCATCTTCCATCTCATGTGACACGTGTTGAACACAGTCTTTACGATGTTCGTGACACTGAGATGTATCATGAGCACGGATTTATATATACCTACATAGGTAATATTCATGAGACGCAAGCTGCTTGACATTCTCGTTGGCAATATTGTCCCCATACAAAGAGGTAGGTATAGGTATTTACTTACAAGTTCTGTTTGAATGGGAGGCGCGTGGCGATAGGATGTTGTTGATGTATTGTTACAATAAAAAAATGGGTTCAGATCAGAATTCAGAACCATGCGAATTAAATCCGGAGTGACAAAGAGTCCGCACGCAATTATAGTCCGGGAGCCGTCACCGAAAGTCATAAACAGGGATCGGAACGAAGGTGTGAATTTACCTAAAGTTTGAAATAAAGTAATATTAAGTTTAGTTATATTAGTATTATTAGTAATATTTAGTGCGACATGCACCAGACTTTTTACAGCCGCTAAATGAAGTTTAAGTGCAATATCAATAAAACGCAGCAATGTTAAGTGGGTACCAGATAGGCATATAGCCTTGGCCTGTTTGACAACTTAAATTATCCTTGTACGAAATCGGCGATTAAACTTAATTTAGCGAATATCAAAAGTTTGGAACAAGTGGCCCTTAGTGTTCGTCTCTGCTTAATTTCGAACGGTTTTAAAAATATGCACAGCTGCACGGGGCAGCTAGTTTTTAAAATGTTATTCTAGCGATTTTCGGGAGACGGCTCCCGGACTATTATTGTGGCGGTTTCTATAACTTCGTAATTTCCGGATTTATTTAGCATGATGACCTGACAAAGTCAACTTAGCACTTTGTTTGATGACGTTTCGTCACTGCATGCAGAGATGACTAAAGGTCACTGTCCTACTGACTGTCGATAGGATTTCTGGCCATTATGTAAAAGGTTAGGTTTATTATTCATTACTACCTATATTATAAATGTTATTCACAAATCTAGCAATAGCAAGTGGTTCGTAGTTAGTAAGTAAATATTCAGTTTTATTTGTGACAAGAGACAACCCTTAGTTTCACGTGCCGCTTCAGACGAGGATAGCGTTACGCGGCAGAAAGAGAGGCAACTTTTAGGCAAGTAATCGAAGTGCGGGCGCCGCGCTACACAGCATGAATTGTACTTTGTTGCGTTGTAGCAAGGGTCGCTTTTTAGTTGAACGTGTATTTACAGTGTCCAATCTGTTCCTAACTCTTTATTAATCTGTGTCTTATGTAGGAGCTTATTTCAATTTCTAACAGAGGTCGCTGGGCCTAATTCTAGATTGCAAGTACTTATTATGAAACACATTTATACTTAAGAAATATATTTAAGAAGCTTGTGCTGACGATTATACATTTGAATATTTAATCAAACATTTTGTTTTATTAATCATCGTCAACAGTATTTGCGAGTAAATCAAGCTACGTATCGGGAATGTTGATAATAACACCATTTTCACACACAACAATAATATTTATTTGTCATTTTATGATCGCTGCCTTACACTTTTCTTACGAGTATATCTTTGGACTACCTACTTACTTTACTTAGTACTAACTTATTTTTACTGATTCATGTATTTTGATAAACAATCTGAATTCTGACTATTTCTATACAATGCAAGTTACATCACAACTTATGTCTAGTTATTTACAATCTTCTCGAACCTCTGTATGATACGATTATAATTCCCCACTTTTGAATTCGGTGTCGAAACAGAGGTCGACACGATTTCGAAACATTATTACAAAGAAGGTCCGTGACGACACAAAGAAGGTCCGTGACGACACACAGTGTTTAAGGGAGCCTATTTTTGGACACTTCTATTTTATCCCAGATTCCTATGGTTTGAATAAATGCAAAGGCGAGAGTAAAACTCCCGCGTGTCCTTTGTGTATAGTTACTGAGAATTTCAGTATCGAAAATCAGAAAAATATAACACCAAAAATATACATAATTGAAACAAAAAGTAAACTTTACAAAAACCGACTTCCACAAACCCTATTTGATTAGATTGAGTTTAATACAAACTGTAACCCCTTATCCACCCCCCTTGGGAATTAATTTTGTCAAATCCATTATCAGTGCTACCCCACGCGACTAAGGAACCCCTGTACAAAGTTTCATGGCTCTAGGTCCACCGGTTTAGGCTATGCGTTGCCTGCCCGTCAGCCACGCATTGTATTTGTACCTAGTATTGAGCAGATCTGGTGGCCATATGTGGTCTTCATCAGCAGTTTCGCATCACAATATTATGCTTACCGTGTGCATTTGCACGAGTTATTATGAAAAACACAAAAATCACTATAGGTCTGCCTATAATATTTGAAGAGTCTTTGCTCCATCCCTAAGCCCACAACTTCCGAACGGGCGGTAGTATACAAAAATATTAATATTATATTGACGTTGACTAAGTAATATGTATGATTTTATGGTCAATAAAATTTTTGAACTGAACTGAACTGAGAGTTCCCTCGATTTCTCCAGGATCCCATCATCAGATCCTGACCTGGTGTCAATGGGACCAATGGGAAGGTAAACCCTTTCAAACAAAAAAATATTTTTCCAAATCGGTCCATCCGTCTAGGCGCTATCGGGGCACATACATAAAAAAATAACAAACATCCGGACGAATTGTAAACCTCCTCCTTTGGGAAGTCGGTTAAAAAATATCCGGATGAATTGTAAAACTCCTCCTTTGGGAAGTCGGTTAAAAACATCCAAAACTTATGATATGTGGAAGCTTATCCCCAAATTAGTACAGATGATGGATAAAATCATCGACGGCGCATGCTTTAGTGTCATTAATAACACATCTAAGTAGTTACGAAACTATTCTAATTTTCTTCATTTTAGAATTTTAATTATTAACTTCAATAATCCGCTTATTAGGCCGAAATGTTTTCACTAGGCAGTAGCTTAACACGTCATAAAATGCCCTAAAATCATCACGACCCTATTCTATGACATATTGGAATAATTGCAGAAATACTAATCCCAACAAAAACATGCATATGCATATACAAAAACGCCAGTCTCGCAGCCTGCGCAGTTTATTCTACCGTAAAAAGTTGTGAGATCTAATTTTAAACCAAGTCGGATAATTTAACCAGTATCTGTGTATGGTAGAATCTTTCCAACAACTTTATTATCGTATACTGTTAAGTACCTACCTAATTAGTTAACTAATAACATTTATAGTGATCGGATCAATATAAGACATCTTTATTTCTTCAATAATAATTAGAATGACTTGGCAATTGCACGTAGAAAAGTTGTCGACTATAGGACCGTGCGTGCAACGTAATGTACCTATTGCTCTCGCTCCGAAATAATTCGTTGTTTTCTTATTAGTTAAGTTTATCTTTATTTAGAGATGTGTTGTGTTAAGTAATAATATTCATTTGTGCTCTGGGTGCTATAGAGTGGTCATTTGAGCGCGATTGCCAAGTTATTCTAATTATTATTGAAGAAATAAAGATGTCTTATATTGATCCGATCACTATAAATGTTATTAGTTAACTAATTAGGTAGGTACTTAACAGTATACGATAATAAAGTTGTTGGAAAGATTCTACCATACACAGATACTGTTTAAATTAACCGACTTGGTTTAAAATTAGATCTCACAACTTTTTACGGTAGAATAAACTGCGCAGGCTGCGAGACTGGCGTTTTTGTATATGCATATGCATGTTTTTGTTGGGATCTCATTTCTTTTTGTAAGTAACTTTCCTTTTTTTCTTTTCGGGTACTATTTCTTGTGCGTTAGATACCGACTTTCTCAAAGCCCACTCCCTATCTCTATGGGCTCTTCTCTGTGGCTTTGATGTTACGATTTGTGACAAGTCTGGGCGGTGAATTATATAAATATAAATCATACCTCAAACCAAACCATACCGCGATTCAGGAAATGCACACCTAGCGACATCTAATGGGGAATAGCGATATTAGACAATATTGTAACCGCTTTATTTAAATCATAGCTGGAACCAAACCATACCGCGATTCAATATACACATAGCGTTTTTTTTATTATTAACCCTGTGTTTATTTGTCAAATAAAATATTTCTATTTCTATTTCTATTCTAGCGACATCTAATGGGGAGTAGCGATGAATCGAAGTAGTCGTGTACTGAGCTTATTGATAATTAATATATTATGAAATTGGGACTAAAATTGCGCAATGTTTGAGTTTTCCTTGGCTTTGCAGGCTAAACTTTAACCATGCTCAAAATTTTAAGCTTGTGGGTTCGCTAGAAGTAACCTTTAGAGTTTTCATGATCGTAAATCAGTGAGTCAGTGAGTGTCAAAATTGAGGAACTTTGAATTGCTGTACCTTCAACTCTACTGGTTCAAATTTATTGAAATTTTGAGAATATGTCTTATGACATGGTGCCTTTTAGCCGCCTGGAATTCAGGTTTCTATCTTTATCCACAACGGAGTAACAGGTAGGTCAAATATGCTCTGAATGGCTTCCTGTAAAGGATGTTACTGCTGCGCCCGTATGTTTTTGCTCGACTTGGCGTGGGGGCGCTGCCGCGCCCCCAGATATCCGGTTGTTTCCGACCTCAGGGTTGTCACAGCGTAAATTTATTACTATGCGTCACGACTTTTCCTGTACGAAGTGTGAATTAATATCTTGTGCAGTATATTGGAAGAGAGTTTTACTACAAATCAGAAGCGGTAAGTACATGTCCACATTTTTGAATTGATTATTTATTATTTTTAACCTCTCGTAAATTCAAACTGTAGGAAGAGGCTCTAACACTTTATTTTATCATTTGATACAGTTTGACGGTTATAGGATAAGCGCATGATAAATGGTCAAATCAATGTACATATGTAGTACATCAATGTACATATGTAGTACATCAATGTACATATGTAGTACATCAATGTACATTGTAGTACATCAATGTACATTGAATGAGTAATACCCACCCAAGCGCAGCGATTGGTACTAAGCCCACAGCACATACAATTTAAATGTAAGCTAACAATTACACTTTCCTTAAGCTTTGAAAAGAATTTTAATGTGTGTGTGCAACACGCATACAAAGCAAAAATCGTGGCGCGCGCGTTATTTTGACGGCGATTTGGCTGAAGCACTCTGTCTATGAGTTGTTGGTCTAAGGGCATTGTGTGTTTGGTGGGAAACAAGGGGAAGAGGTGTTTATGTTATCGAAAAACTTGTTTTTTTGGGTGAATTGCCTATCTACAGTTCTTCCCCTTCGCTCACGCGCCCCACACGTGTCTCTCGATCCACTCCCGGTAGAGTAAGACGTGCGTGTAGAGGTTGGGTCCTTCCAGGCAGCCGTAGTGGTTGGTCACGCCCACCACGGTGGCCATGCAGCCAAACTTGGGGTTCCGCGCCACGATCGGAGCGCCGCCATCGTCCTGTGATTGGAAAGATAGCCGTTAGTTCACTTTAGTCAGTAACTAAATTCGTGCTTAGTTTATCGGACCTACCCAGTAGACAGAGTCCCGGAGACGATCAAGTGCGTTTGACAAGTCTATTGCTATAAAGCCCATAAAACTCTTGACTGTAGCATCAAATCTACGCGGTAAACGATCAATATTCGCTTCATCACATATGGGATCTACTCACGATGCAACCTGGCTTGCAATCTGTCGCTGCAACTCACAGAAGGCAGGTTGCCTTGCAACCGCTAGAGTAGGACAGAACAGGAAGATAGACAGAGAGATAAATGCAAATTGCAGCAACAGATCGCGAGACAGATTGCATCGTGAGTAGAGCCCATTAGACTTGTGTTTGTGAAGCGCACGTGATCGTCTCGTAGACCCATAATTAAGTAGAACATAGAAGTAGTAACATAGAGAAGGGGGTGCATTTCGAAAGCGGAACTCAGAATGTCATTTTCAGCTTTGTCTTTAGAAGGACAGGAATAATTAAGCCAAGGCAAGCAAGGCATACTGAGGAACATTATTGTGGTATTTTTACAAAGAATAAAATATTAACAAGCAAGAACACACTTCTGATCCAGTGCGAAATTGTAAATAGTAGATTGTTTACCAAGGGAGTAAAGAACAATTTTTACGGCAAGAGCTTTTTTTGAATCCAGTGCCAGCGAAAGATTCTAGACTTGATTCCTGAGCGAGCGAGAGATTTAACGTAGATCAAGCTAAAAATAGTTTTTACTCCTGAGGTGGACACCCTACTTTTCGTCACCCTCTAATGAGAAAAGGAGCTAACAATAAAATAACATACATGTTAATAACAAAAGGGCTAATAAGTAGTAGGGCTGCCCCGACTGTCAGGAGTAATAGAGCTGCCCTATCAGGCCTCTCACACAGCTTGCCGACCACATGTTTATGTGAACTGACCTCGCAGCTGTCGGGTCCGTAGCACATCATCGTGCCCTTAAGATATTCTGGTGCTCCATGGTGCCACATGAAGCACCTCTGCTTCAACGCTTCAAAGGTCATCTGCATACAACAACACACACATACATTAGCTACTTGCGCAGAGAGGGCTTTGTTACACAAGCAATAGGTATCAACTGGGTTCTCAGGGATCGGATCGAAGGTGTGAATTTACCTAACGTTTGTAGTCGGACATGACAAGGAGCAGTTACACCACTTGAGTTGAGTTGAAAAAATGACAGCACCTTTCAATTACAATCTGTATGAATGTTTTATTTACCTTGAATGATGTAAAGTACATACTCAGTCATTTTTACGAAAAATTGAATAATAAAAAAGTTATGATTTTTTTGGGAATCAGCAGTTTGAAAATGTTTATAGTTCGGTGTTTCAAATGTAAGGAACATGTAAAACTAATAAAAACAAAAATGAACTGGTTAGACAAAAACCCGAAATTTAACAGGTTAAATTCAAACCGGTTCAACTCAAGTGGTTGTAACTGCTCCTTGTTATGTCCGACTACAAACTTTAGGTAAATTCACACCTTCTCGTTCCGATCCCTGGTTCTACACGACTGTGTCCGTGTCCGCGGCGATAGACTGGCCTGATTAAAAATGGAGTATTGAATAAAGTGATTTTATCTATCTATCTATCTATAATTACCTATTCCAGCGTTAATTTGAAGTGATCGGGGTATACGAGTAGGTACAGGTAGAGCTGCGTCCGTCCCGTGCCTCCGACGGCCTCTGTGTCGTATGAGCATCGGACAAATGGCTTTTGTACGTCCCGTGCCTCCGTGTCGTATGAGCATCGGACAAATGGCTTTTGTACGTCCCGTGCCTCCGTGTCGTATGAGCATCGGACAAATGGCTTTTGTACGTCCCGTGCCTCCGTGTCGTATGAGCATCGGACAAATGGCTTTTGTACGTCCCGTGCCTCCGTGTCGTATGAGCATCGGACAAATGGCTTTTGTACGTCCCGTGCCTCCGTGTCGTATGAGCATCGGACAAATGGCTTTTGTACGTCCCGTGCCTCCGTGTCGTATGAGCATCGGACAAATGGCTTTTGTACGTCCCGTGCCTCCGTGTCGTATGAGCATCGGACAAATGGCTTTTGTACGTCCCGTGCCTCCGTGTCGTATGAGCATCGGACAAATGGCTTTTGTACGTCCCGTGCCTCCGTGTCGTATGAGCATCGGACAAATGGCTTTTGTACGTCCCGTGCCTCCGTGTCGTATGAGCATCGGACAAATGGCTTTTGTACGTCCCGTGCCTCCGTGTCGTATGAGCATCGGACAAATGGCTTTTGTACGTCCCGTGCCTCCGTGTCGTATGAGCATCGGACAAATGGCTTTTGTACGTCCCGTGCCTCCGTTTTGTATGAGCATCGGACAAATGGCTTTTGTACGTCCCGTGCCTCCGTGTCGTATGAGCATCGGACAAATGGCTTTTGTACGTCCCGTGCCTCCGTGTCGTATGAGTATCGGACAAATGGCTTTTGTACGTCCCGTGCCTCCGTGTCGTATGAGCATCGGACAAATGGCTTTTGTACGTCCCGTGCCTCCGTGTCGTATGAGCATCGGACAAATGGCTTTTGTACGTCCCGTGCCTCCGTGTCGTATGAGCATCGAACAAATGGCTTTTGTACGTCCCGTGCCTCCGTTTTGTATGAGCATCGGACAAATGGCTTTTGTACGTCCCGTGCCTCCGTGTCGTATGAGCATCGGACAAATGGCTTTTGTACGTCCCGTGCCTCCGTGTCGTATGAGCATCGGACAAATGGCTTTTGTACGTCCCGTGCCTCCGTGTCGTATGAGCATCGGACAAATGGCTTTTGTACGTCCCGTGCCTCCGTGTCGTATGAGCATCGGACAAATGGCTTTTGTACGTCCCGTGCCTCCGTGTCGTATGAGCATCGGACAAATGGCTTTTGTACGTCCCGTGCCTCCGTTTTGTATGAGCATCGGACAAATGGCTTTTGTACGTCCCGTGCCTCCGTGTCGTATGAGCATCGGACAAATGGCTTTTGTACGTCCCGTGCCTCCGTTTCGTATGAGCATCGGACAAATGGCTTTTGTACAGTCGAGTTCGTTAATACAGGGTGACATTTAATTAGCTGACCATATTTTGGGGAATGATAGTGCCCATCTTTATGAAGAATTTTCCCCAAGGAACATATGGTGATAAGGTCGCAAACAAAAAAAATTTTGGGTCTCCCATAGTAACTTGAAATCTTGAATGTACTGAGGGACGAAAGGATTTTTTCATTTGTGACCATATGTTATCATATCATGTCTCAAAATATGGTCCGCTAATTTAATTTCACCCTGTATATGCGTGGCAAATCCAAGGCTTCAAATATTATAAATGTACATGGAAGGGTACATTTATATTTGAAGCCTTGGATTTGCTCACTCGACTGTACATACCTTCCTGTATTTTTTTTTTGGTTTGTCTGTTATTTGCAATAAATATATACGCAATATACAAGGTTAGGTGTTACGGTGGTACAAACAGGTACCTACACATTAGGCTTGTGGCCAAGGTAATCCAATAAATCTAGGAACAAGTTTTAAGTTGAAGCAATATGTACAAAATGGCTTGACATTCTCAGAATTGTATATTTCCAGCAGATATACTTTATAGTCTTCTTCTTCTTCTATTTATTAATGGCGTCCTAACCTCTTCGTTAGTTATAAGTCGTTTTGACAGTTCATAAAAAGTATCTATTTTGACTTGACAGGCCACAAACCTATTGCGAGATTCCCGATATGTATCTTTTTGGATTGCGGCGCTGATACTGGATTGACATAACTTTAGCATTAAAAAACCCCCGCATAAAACCAGTCTTCCAGTTTCATCACCAGGTCTTAACATCAGATGAAATTAGAAGGTCTCATCACAATAATGAATCACATCACAACGAACTCGATGGGTTCACTAGTAAGCAGTAAGCGTCCCAGAGCTCCAGCTCCCACCTTCGAGCCTCGCACTCCATCATCAGATCAGCTCGATAGTACCATATTATCAAAGGTCTTGTCGCTACGAGTCTAATGAGCCCAAAATCGATGGGTTTACTAGTAAGCATCATAGGGTTCCCGCTCCCACCTTCGAAGTTCATCATCAGACCAGCTCGATGGTACCATAACAACTAGTTTCAAAAATTTCTACTTTTGATAAAAAAAAACAACATTCAAATCGGTTCACCCGTTTACGCTCCACGTGCTGAGAGACACACAGATACACAGAGTGACTCACACGTTAAACTTATAACACCCTTTTCTCCTTCGTCGGACGGGGGTTAAAAAAACATATCAGGACCCAGCTCAAAATATAAGTGTCACCTTCTTGAGCTCTCCGTCGTGGCTCCACCGCGTGTACATGTACAGGACCCGCCCGCAGCTGACGACGTGCCCCGTGTCCAGGCACGCCGGCACCGCCAGGTGGTCCAGCTCCATGCTGCAAGGAACGTGCTGATGATGAGGAGGGGATCCACAGGACGACGTACGGTCGCCTGCGCCTACAACTATACGAGCAGTATAAGCGGGATTCACTCGATTATATGACCGCCCGTAAACTTTTTAGACGCGGGCGACCGTTTAACAACAAATGCTAAAAATTTAACCATAACCCCCAATTGGTGTCCGCGACGCGAAGCCGAGCGTTCTCGCGGAAGCCATTACCTTTAAACGGGGAATATTTGTATGTAACGATATACGTTCTGAATTCTAGAAAAAAATGTGTAAGTGCGAGTCGGACTCGCCCATGAAGGGTTTCGTAGTAGCAAGTACATAAAGCCAGCTGCTTCAATACTCACGCGCGGTCAGTCTCGAGGAGCGCGATGTCGTGGTTGTAATCCTTCCACTCGGGGTGCGGGATGCTGCGCGCCACGCGGTACAGGTCGCGCTCGGTCGGCGACCACGACTTGTGGTGCGCGCGCAGCCGGGCCCACGTGATGTTGTCGCTGGGGAGGAGACGGGTCTATGCTGCATTGCAATTGGATCTCGACCGCTTCTTAAACGCCCGAAATGGTGTCATTTGATATTCCGGTAATCGCAAATGGATTGCGACTATTCGCAAGGCGTTTTTGAGGCATTCTCGCGGCGTTGCAAATTGCTAATGGAACGCTTATGTTTAGTACCTGGCATTGCCCCCCTGAGAGCTGACTCCCCAGACTCATTAATTCTATACGGGGGTCAGTTATCTGCTTGGCTGACTGTAGATACATTGTTTCTAGCCTCATAGTAGGATACTTAATTGTGGTTCAATGATTGGCCAAGTGCGAGTGGGACTCTCACACGGAGGGTTCCGCACCATCGTACAAGAAAAATTACAGAAAATCACGTTTCTTGTATGGGGGCACCTTTATATTTTCAATATTTAGTGTAGTTCATTATTTGTTGGTGTGGCGGCAACAGATATACACATTCTGTGAAAATTTCAACTTTCTAACTATTACGGTTCCTGCTATATAGCCCGCTGACGGACAGACAGACAGACGGACAGCGGAGGCTCATCAATAGGGTCTTTTGGCACCCTTCTGGTACGGAACCCTAAAAATTACGTAATGAATCATAAACCAAAGAGGTCACTCAGGCCCAAAGAATCTTTCTTATGACCTGGACCATAAATCGCGTACTCAATCGAATGGCAGTGGCTATATAGCGAAGACGCAAAATTCCGGGTTTGTTTGTTGCCGGCGCGGCGCGTCCCGACACCGCCGATAAGCCAAAACCGACTTTTTGTGCCCTCGTTATAGCTATTTCCATGCGATTCCTTACGCGACTCGCGCCCCTGAAGACACGTCAGCTCTCGTACTCACTTGGTGACTCGCCACGCCGAGGTCAGTATGAACTTCTCCGACAGGATGGTCCCGGTGAAGCGGCCGCCCGTCGTCGTCGGCTCGCGACTTGTCGTCAGCATCACCTGTCATCATAGTAACACTGTCAGACACCGATACCTCTTGTCACAGTCACACTGTCAGACACCGATAGAGTCTGGTTATTTAGAATTGATAATCGCAAAGCGCGGCAAATCTAAAAATTCTTATGCTTGTAACACCGTACATGTCACCGGATATACGTATGTTACCGGCAAAAAACAAATATGTCATCCTACAGTGTTACTGGTCAGTTTACCTACAGATGTATCCTACAGAATGACGGTTTTCATACTTTGACCTAAACATCAATGTCACGATGGCCAAAGAATAGGCTTGTGGCCAAGGTAATCCAATAAATCTAGGAACAAGTCTTAAGTTGAAGCATTATTGTACAAAATGGCTTGACGTTCTCAGAATTGTATATTTCCAGCAGATATATTTTATAAAGTCAATTTTGTGCAAAAAAATACAGCATTTGATGGCACTCTTCCATGACGTCATTCTGTCGTTATTTCATAGAACTCAGGAACAAAAGTCCCGTTTTGACAGTTCATAAAAAGTATCTATTTTGACTTGACAGGCCACAAACCTATTACAATAGCCAGACTTCTACACACGTCTCCTTCGCTGTCAGTTTGTATGCGTGGTGTATGCTGCCCAGTTAGAGACTTGGAGTAGAAGGTGGCGCCATCGCTCATTCTCATTAAAAATAAGATGGTGGCACTGAATGATAGATACTTCGTGGCGACTACTTTTCGAAGCTTCGACGCTGACGTCGTTATGCTGAAAACAACAACACTGTCAAGCCCGGATGCACAGCCTATGAGCACAGAACAGATACTACAATATTATACTAATACAGACAGACCACCTAGAACAAAATATGACACCGGCGTAAACGCTATGGAAGCTTCTTTAGTTCGGGGCCATTATCGCTTGGTGCATCACCATCGAAAAATTGCAAATACCACGAGATGGCGTTAAGATATATAGGATTTATTCTAAGATTAGCGCCACCTAGAAGTATGTTAACTGAAACCATGGCGTTTATCTCCCGCCATCTCTTTTTTACAAAGGGTTACCAATTCTAATTCTATAAGTCAAGTTTGTCCAGTATGACATATGCGTCACTTCCATCCGAGCAGCAGGGTAGCGGGGTATCCCAGTGTGGGGCCAGACACATAAATATATAGCTCACCATGTAAGTATGTTCCCCAACCACAGCATGTTTATCCTCGCCGACTGTTTGCGGCGAGTAGTCATGATAGCAGTAGTTCTGTCTGGTCGGCGCGCCCGACGCAGTCTCGGCGCACGGGTACACAAGCTTGGCTTGGTACTCGACGCATTCTGGAAACAGACACAGAACTATAGCGTCACTGCCCTTTCATGTGCGGGGTGGCACGGTGGCGCCAACATAAGTGACAGGCAATATAACAGGCAACTTGACAACTAACCTAAAACTTCATAAAATCCACTTTTTAAATAGGATGTTACCAAAACAATCGGAAAGAATCGAAATTGTGAACCACAGGGTGCTCGTCCCATACAAATTAGAATTAGGTAGTAACCCTTCGTAAAAAAAGAGAAAGAGACACTTACTGTTCCAGGCGACCTGCGTGGTCTCGGCAGGCACGTAGCTCGGCTGGATCGGCGGACAGGTCTCCAGGCCTTGCCCGTGACCGTTCACCTGCACAATGTATACACTCTGTATTACAATGGATATGTTGGCGGCATATTGTAGAATTTTAATAGTAGTTTACATCATCCGAGCTCAGGAAAGAGGATTTGCTGCTGTCAAAAGAGTCTGTGAAAGTTCGCGTTTCCGAAGTGAAAACTAGAAAACGTTCCATTTTCAATTTCATTACACACTCTGATGTTTAAATGGTTCATGTCATGACGAAGAACCTACCACAATCCACCTACCACTCACCATGCTTGACAGTGTGGCGATACGTACGACTCAGTTTTATTTTCATAAATTGTTAGGGAAACCGCGTTTAGCCGTTTTTTACGCCCCGGCCCGGCACCGACACCGGTTTAGTGAGTAAACGCTCATGCACACGAGACGGTTTTTCGCAGAAGGGAGCGGGCTTAGCTCCGGCGAAAAATCGTCTCATGTGCATGAGCGCTAATAGCTGTTTTTCGACAGACCGGCACCGGCACCGGCTTAGTGAGTAACAGAGGGATAGACAGACCATAACTCTGTCCCTCACTTACTCAATAAGCCGGTGCCGATGCCGGCGGCGAAAAACGGCTAATGGAGGGATAAGGCGTTTTAAAAATATAACTCTACAACTACTGATTTCCCGTATTTTGATATCGTCTATAAATATACTAATCTACAATTAAAAACCAGCATGCATAAGCATCTGCGACCGCAGTCGTTCTAAGTCCTTCCGTTTAATTGACCTCGCGCGAATGATGTAACCTTGGGGTGTAAGAAGCTTTTCACCTTCGAACTATTAGATCTAAATATCTCGAGTGCACTCGATCGGTTAGCATCCTTTCTGAGCTGTGCTCGCACGGGCGCCAAATAGGATCTTGTTCTGAAGCAGCTGACTTACGCCCCTTGTGTAACAATCTACTATTCCCGTTCTGGCGTTCTACGTGTCAACAGTGTACGTACACTCACGTCCTGCAGTATCTCGGTCAGGAACAGCTACGGCGCGCCGAGCCGCGTGAACATCGCATGCACATGCAAGTTATATACATGCGCGTTGTAAGTCACGCGGCTTCAGAGCGACTGAATAGCAGGGGCCCTTTGCTGCACTGGGAAACGCATTGCAATTGGATCTCGACCGCTTCTTAAATGCACGAAATGGCGTCATTTGGTATTCCGGTAACACATCGCAAATGGATTGCCAGTATTCGCAAGGCGTTTTTGAGGCATTCTCGCGGCCTTGCAAATTTGCTAATGGAACGCTTATTTTTAGTCTAGCATTGCCCCCTGATTATTATTTATTTATTTATTTTATTTATTAATTAATTCGTTTCACTGAATACCTACCTCGGGCCGGCTACACTCGGGATTCAACTCTAGAATCCTTCGCTCGCTCTGGTTTCAAAAAACACTCGCCTTAAAATAGTTCTTTACTCCCTTGGTAAATAATCTACTAATAATACACTAATGCCACCCCTGTCGCTCAGTGCCCTTAACAGTGCACACTCACATCCTGCAGTATCTTGGTCAGGAACAGCTGATGCTGCGGCACGCCGAGCCGCGTGAACATCGCGGGCACGAGCAGGTTGCAGGCTTGGTCGCGCTCGGGCGACTTCAGCGCGACCGACACGACGCCGCGCAGGTAGTAGCGGTCGCGCTGCCCGTCGCGGCGCGGGAACGCGAGGCCGCCGCCGCTGTCGCCGCGGCAGACGGCTGCCGTGCCTGCGACACACACACACGGTTGCAGGGCCTATTAGAATACACTGTCGTCGGGAGGGCCCTGTCTGACTCACTATCTCTTTCTACTCGTTCCATCATGAGTGAGACGTCTATACAAATCTCGCCCTGCCGACAGTGTAATGTAATAAGCTTTTACATCGTAGTCTCCAGTGGGCACCAGAAGCGATCGATATAGACTTACAACCATCTGGGGACATTTACTTCATCTGTGGGTCAAGCTGGAGCCGCTTGCTGTGTGCGTTTGGAGTGGTGTACTCACACACAGCCGGCGGCTCCAGTTTAACATACATTTTCACTCAAAATTGCCTCTGTAGCAGGCGTACGCTTTGTCTGCCAGTATAATAATGCTTTCAGGGTGCTGCTGAGGCTGCCTCGATTCTGTAGCTCATCGACGATGTTTGCTCGCAACGTGAACAGCTTCCATCTCATAATGCGCTACAGAATGGCCTATATGATAGCCATCTGAGGGGCAGTACCTACCAGCAGCTCTTGAAAGTATGGGCTGACCGCATGAACGGCCATATCTTGGCTCACTGTGTGATAGATAACACATTATAAGTGTGTAGCTCGAGATGTCGAGCAAGAGATAAGCTCGCCTTTGTACAATGTATTTTCTGTAGGTATATCTGTTTTGTGGAGTACAATAAAGGAATTACGAATTACGAAGTGTGCCATCGGTAGGGGACCGAGGTATGCCTGATCATCACTGCTGCGTGCATGGTATTTCCGTGCTGTGTGTGTGTTATTTGTGTTATTTCTAGGCAATGTCAATTTTATTTTGGTATGGGCGTCATTACTTTATCTGAGGGAACTCACTCACCGTTCGTATACCCTGCGCAGATCTTGTCGTCAGTCAGGTACTGTCGGTTGTCGGCGGACAGCTCGCGGCACTGCGCCAGGCTGATATACGGCAGCTCCACCACCTTGAGGATACGGGACGGCTTGTTCTTCTCCGTGATGCCCCACCCCACCACCTGCGCGGGACGGGGCAGTCAGACAACCGGAATCGGCCAGACATTCATTCGTTTATTTATGACAAGAAAAAAAAGCCCAGGTCTTGGATGTTTACATGTTTGTGATGTCGCTGTTTCTGGTTTCCACGGCACAGGGTATCCCAGTGTGGGGCCAGAAGCAATGTTATGTTTTTAACCGACTTCC
Organism: Argyresthia albistria; assembly: GCA_963457715.1. Lineage (NCBI taxonomy): Eukaryota > Metazoa > Arthropoda > Insecta > Lepidoptera > Argyresthiidae > Argyresthia > Argyresthia albistria. The sequence continues at coordinate 21,168 of CAUOQF010000175.1, read as the reverse complement.
CAAAGGAGGAGGTTTAGAATTCGTCCGGATGTTTTTTTTTTATGTATGTGCCCCGATAGCGCCTAGACGGATGGACCGATTTGGTTTTTTTTTGAAAGGTTTTACCTTCCCATTGGTCCCATTGACACCAGGTCAGGATCTGATGATGGTATCCTGGAGAAATCGAGGGAACTCTTCAAATATTATAGGCAGACCTAAAGTGATTTTTGTGTTTTTCATAATAACTCGTGCAAATGCACAATGGTAAGCAAAATATTTTGGTGCGGAACTGATGATGAAGACCACACATGGCCACCAGAACTGCTCAATACTAGGTACAAATACAATCTACTATGCGTGGCTGAAGGGCAACGCATAGCCTAAACCGGTGGACCCAGAGCCATGAAACCTTGTACAGAGGTTCCTTAGTGGCGTGGGGTAGCACTGATATGGGATTTGACTAAATTAAGTCCCCAAGGGGGGGGGGGGGGGATAAGGGGTTACAGTTTGTATTAAACTCAATCTAATCAAATAGGGTTTGTGTAAGTCGGTTTTTTCTAAAGTTTACTTTTTGTTTCAATTATATGTTTATGTTATTGCGGCGTTCCTTTTAGATTGGCTGGCTAGGTTAGGTGCAATAATTTCATTGAAAGCTATTACTTCAGAAAGCTTTAAAATTCTACGGAATGGCGTTACTGGTACTTCAGGGGCCCTGATGAAAAGGAGCCCTTCACCCAGCAGTGGGTGCTGGACGCTTCAGATAGATACCTTTGACCCAGAGACTATATAGTTGCAACTGCGACATCGGCACGTACGGACGCTTCCTAGCAGCGTTCGCGACAATGCCTAGTAACACAGCGACGACCTAGTTTTTTCGCATTACTGCCATGGCTGCCCCAGCCAAGCGCGCGGACACCATCTTGGTGAACGAGCTGCTCGCCTTCATACAACAGAAGCTGGACGTGATGGACGAGCTCTCCCTGGAGCAGATCTGCTCGACCAGCTTCAATGAGGTTGAGATCGCCGCCGCCAAGACTGTGCTGCAAGAAACCGCCGTCACCACCGTGCGCCTCGTGGCGCGGAGGGGTGCTGCGAGCGGGAAGAAAGATCTCCAGGACATCTTCCGGGTGTTCAAGGAGACTGAACCCGACGACGTCCCGACCTACGTGGCCCGCGACCTCAATAAGCTGCCGCCGGTGACATTCGACCACGTCGACGTCACGCGACTGCTGAAGGACATCGTGCAGGCTGCAGGACGACGTCACTGAAATCCGAAGAAAGTTGGAGGCTTCGGAAGGCATATGCACCGACCTGAAACGTGAGTTGACTGTATTGCGTCAGGCTGACTCCTCGCTGCCGACGCAGCGAATTGCCGACGCGCGCGACAACAACACGCCGGTCAGCAAAAATGCCATAGCTGCAACTGACCCAGTTACGCCGGTTACCAAGCCCGCGCCGACAAATACTGCATCGCCTCGTGACGTCACGAAGCCGTTTCGACCAGCAGCACCGGATGCTGTCTCTTCTGGCTCATCCAAAATACCGGAATCCCAGAAGGACACGTATGCTGTTGTGTCCCGCCGTGCCCGCCGCCGCCGCCCGCGCCCCGCCCCGCCGGCCGCTGAACAACCTAAGCTGCAGGCTGCGCCGCGCGCGCCACCGCCCAGGCCTACCCGTGGCCCGTTGAACGCGACCGTTGATGGAGATGGATTTATCCTGGTACAAAGCAGGAAGCGCCGCTCCAGACGCAGCCGCAATCAGCGTGGCACCGCACCCGCCGGTGAGTGCAGCCTTAAAGCTGCCACTCCCACGGTCCCAATCTACCTTTCCCGGCTTGACGTGAACATGACCTGCCAGGACATTGAGCGTCACATCCTGGAAAGGCTGAAGAGGAATCCACCGCACGGTCACAAGCAGACAGAGGTTTCGACAGTGCAGATAGAGCTTTTGGAGTCAGAACGACCCAAGGACTTTCTGTCCTTCAAACTTCGGGTGCCAGCGGACCTCAAGACAATGTTCCTGGCCAAAGATTACTGGCCGGAGGGCATCGTCTACCGACGCTATAGGGAAGCGAGGCCGAAGAATAAAATCCCTAGCTAGGCTAGTTAATATTGTTATATTTTATATTTATGTCTAGTTTTAAGGTATATATGGATATGGGATTATTATGTCCTGAAATAAAGATTTATTGTATTGTATTGTATTATATTGTATATATCCAATTGACTGCGCCTGCGGGGGAATGCGGCTCGCCAAACGTTTGTTGTATTCAACAAACGTTCGCATATGCAACCTCTGTACGACGAAGACGGGCCGCCAGACAGTTTCTCAGCGGCTGACCAATCACAGCTCTCTTACCTCGTCCCGCGCCGCCCGTAAATTGGTGAGTTGTGTTTCAAAGGAAAATGTATCTATGCGCTCTCCACTGGATAAGTGCTCCCTGCTTTGACCTGACCACAGCTTGAGAATTAACTATGGTGAGTCGATATCAGATTAATAGCCAATGAATATTGAAATGCGTGTGTGAACATGAACATTTATATACAGGCACATATATTTCTTCTGGCCCCACACTAGGATACCGTGTGTCGTGGGAACCAGAATCAGCGACATCTGAAACATGTAAACATTCAAGACCTGGGGTTTTTTTATTCTGCTTTGATACGTTCATTCATGCATGACATGAGATCCTTGAGTCAAACAAAGCGCCTGCGGGGGAATGCGGCTCGCCAAACGTTTGTTAGTCTCTTATCTGGATAGAGCAGACGAACAGACTGACAGCAATTCCTAGGATTCCATGTATTATGATTCTATAGTTCCAAAATAATAAAATACAAAATCCAAAATGTGTATATTAACGACATATGGACAATACGTCTCATAGGTATGTGCATTGTTTAATATTGTTTGATATTGTCAACCAATCAATAAAATATCAATCTCGCATTCCTTACCCATGTAGATCCACGTGACCTTCACGTTATGCATATTTTAATGATTACGATGAATCGATGCCACATGCGTGCTAAATCATTATATTTATCCTTAACTCATGTCGGTGGATAAAATTATATTATAAGGAAAATATACCACAAGAGCCATAAATATAAATACCCTGTAATCAGAGCAATGGAGAACGTTATTTGAGAGAGAGCTCACAGTTTATTACATAAAAGTCAGTTTAACGCCCATCTAGAAAGTGTACGCCCATATGTACAGTACGGGGCCATTGTTTTGGCATGTCGTAGGGTCTCGTCTCGCTCTCTCTCTCTCTCTCCCGCCAAGTCAAACGCCGTGTATCATATAAGGTTGCTCACTCTTTTATGGGAGTATGTGTTAGTTTTTATAATAAAATACCTAATGAAGCAACGGACCTACTCACCTACCAGAAAGGAGGTTCAAAAACTATGTCAAAAACGGCCTATTGAAGAAGTCTTATTACAGTGTAAAAGAATATTTAGATGACAAAACTGCATGGTCTTTACCATCTCAGCGCACAGAAATCCAAAGAGGGGCGATGGACTGAGTCAGTACGTCTCTCCTCGGTGTATCTCCTTAGACTTAAGTAGAAATACATAACATTGTATTTTTAAGGCTCTGATATTTTAAAAGAGGTACGGGGGAGGTTTCTTGCCCTTCTTTGCTCCATCCCTAAGCCCACAACTTCCGAACGGGCGGAAGTATACAAAAATATTTATATTATATTGACGTTGACTAAGTAATATGTATGATTTTATGGTCAATATTTTTTTTTTGAACTTTTGAACTTTGCCGTGCCAACACTGTACCTACTGTGAGTGGTATCATACCCGCCGTGCCAACACTGTACCTACTGTGAGTGGTATCATACCCGCCGTGCCAACACTGTACCTACTGTGAGTGGTATCATACCCGCCGTGCCAACACTGTACCTACTGTGAGTGGTATCATACCCGCCGTGCCAACACTGTACCTACTGTGAGTGGTATCATACCCGCCGTGCCAACACTGTACCTACTGTGAGTGGTATCTCCATATTTATATTCTTAAGACTATACCCGCTGTTGCTATGATCGTTCTCTTTCGAATACACTAGATTACCGAATAGCTATGTTTCGTTTCGCTTCCTGCAAATATTATCCTGGAGCTTCCCTCAGGTTAAACAAAATTGTCAAGGTTTTACTACACTACCCCTTTGACACGCCAACAAAACAACTGTACGAGAAAACTAAACTATTTAACATTAACCAACTATATAAATATAACACATGTATTTTGAAATGAAATGAAATGAAATGAAAACGTTTTATTTGCCTACTTAGTTTACATTTTGGGTTCCTGGCTCCCAAACTAGGATACCCTGTGCCATGGGTAGCCAGGCATCTTTCGTATACATGGTTGGCAATAAAATAAAATTTAACATAAGTACGTATGAACTTTTAAAAATTACTTTGTAAGTTACATATAAGTCAATATTTTAGAAAAATAATACTGTAGTAAGGAAGTAGGTTCATTACAATAGTAAGTATAACTTGTTTATCGTAATCAGTTAGGTAGGTTTTACAAATTACTTATAGATAAATATTTAGTTAAATGAGTTACGATTAGGTTTAAATAACAGAAATGTTAGGGTAAGTAGTGAAACATTTCAGCATTACGATTGATAAGTGTTCAAATGGCTAATGAACGAGCATTGAACTACTATATTATGCTCGTCGTTATCCTGTCCTCAATGATAAAGAACAAAGGTGTAGTCCCGGCTTGTCAGTCTCTGGGCGCCACATAAATTCAAAATCTAGAAATAAAAAACACTGCCCAGTGCTGCCATCTACGGCCGCTCGAGCTAACTTCATTCGGTTTTTATGTCTAAAACATGGCGTCACGCCTTTTCTGTTTGTAAAGGATTTATTTACTGAAGATTCGCACTAAAGTGTATTACGTGCGCTAATATGGACAGAAAAAGGCTGATAAAAGTGGAACGGGAGCGGATATTTAGGAAGATTCGTCGATTGGAAAAGAAAATCTTGATTTTACCGGACTCCGACTCAGGTTAGTGCGTGTGCGGTGCAATGGCGCCGACCGGCTTTTTGTTTTACAAACAAAGTGTTGATATTCCTCTTTTTCATGAAAAAATTGCTTGATCGCAAGGGGTGCTCTGAGGGAGCGCACAGATCTCGCGTATTTTCATAACCCGAGGGGTGTTCTGTGGGAACACACGGTGGTTAGTGTTTTCTGACGTGTGTCTGACATTTTGTTTTGTGTCGTACGTCGTACGTGGTTGTGAAACGCAGTTCTTTTTTCTGCCTTGCAGAAATTGAAAGCGTAGCCGAAACGGCCAGGGAGGATAAGGAGAATAAGTTGCCTGATGTAGACGATGCGGTCCTAGAGTTTGCCGAGGACCCGGCGCCCGCGCCGGCGTCGGAGTCAGCCGTGACACCGGAGCCGGCCGCGACCACACCGGACGAAGAAACATCAGAGACGGTCAAGTTAGATGACAACATCCTCCAGGCATTGGGTGTACAGACAATTGCCGAGATACAACCCATACCCCTGAGGAAGGAGATAGCCGCAGTGTGGACTGCAGTTATCAAAAAAGGCTTAAAAAAAGAAGATAAAGAAAGCATAGAAAAAGACAACTCAGTGTTTAACAACATACCTGGCATCCCAAAGCTAAACCCAGAGGCGGCTTCGACAATGACCGACCTTGCAAAACGTAGAGATTCTATTATAGAAAGTAGACAAAAACAGCTGTCATCAGTTCTGGCATGCCTGGGCTCGGCATTACATCTATGCCTTGCTGATGCCGCCACCAACAAAGTGGACATCATAAGAAAAATAAATGAGGCATCTAAGCTGGTGTGCGACTCAATTTATTTAGACACGAGAGGCAGACGGTCATTAATACTGTCTGCCATAAATAGAGACATGAAAGAAGCTCTAGTCCACACAGAGCCAGAAAATTTCCTCTTCGGAGAAAATCTCTTTGAGAAGATCAGTGCAGCAAAGAAAGTAAAAACTTCAGGTGATGCTTTAAAGATTCCTTCAAAACCTCCCCCGGCCCCAAGACAGGAGGCCATGAAGAAGAATGTCGCAGGACAGGCTTTAAACTGGCGGGGCCCTCCACGGTCAGCGGAGATGCGGAGCCAGAGAGGACGTCAGGGAGGGCCGAAGCAGCAAGCCAGACCACAAGACAAGAAGAGAACCTTGGCGGACGACAGGAACTTTCGTCACTACCGCAGGTAGAAGCCCAGGTGGGTCGATTACAATTCTTCATATACAACTGGGTGATTATTACAAGTGATCCAACGATACTTGGTTGGGTCAATGGATATAAAATCCCTTTGATTAAGTTACCATATCAAGCTCTAACACCGTTGAACAATAGATTCTCTCAGACAGAACAAAAACAGATTCAGTCTGAAATTGATGCTCTTTTGGAAAAAGATGCTATAGAGATCTGCTCTCCAGTAAAAGAACAGTACTGTTCAACAATTTTTCTGGTCAAGAAACCTAATGGTCATTTCAGATTTATCCTAAATTTAAAGCAGTTTAACTTTTTTGTAAATGTGGGCCATTTTAAGTTAGAAGACTATAGAACAGTGTGTAAAATTTTACAGCCAAATTACTACCTAGTCTCTTTAGATTTAAAAGACGCATACTATATGGTCAACATTGAGAGTAATAACAGGAAATATTTAAGATTCTATTTTAGAGGAAAATTGTATCAGTTTAATGTCTTGCCTTTTGGACTCTGTTCAGCACCATTAACTTTTACAAAGATAATGAAACCAGTAATGGCTTTTTTGAGACAGCAAGGATATATTTCAGTAATTTATCTTGACGATATCCTTTGTATAGGACGCAGCTATGAAGATTGCCTAGATAACATGCTAGTTACAATAGATATTTTAACAAAACTTGGTTTCATAGTCAACAAAGAAAAGTGTAGCTTTACACCATCTCGAGAATGCAAATTTTTAGGATTAATTTTCAATACAACGACAATGACAATAGGCATTTCAGATGAGAAAAGAAGAAGTTGTCTGACACTTATTCAGGAACTATCTATAAAGAATTCTGTACAGATCAGATTTTTAGCACAGGTGGTAGGAAAATTAGTTTCTGTTTGTCCGGCAATAAAGTATGGTTTACTGTACACTAAAGAACTAGAACGTCTCAAATATATAGCACTTTTGAATAATCAGGATAATTTTGAAGCACAAACAACCTTGAATAATAACTGTAGAACAGACCTTATTTGGTGGACAGAACACATACTTGACTCTGTGAATAATATCAGAAAAAATAACTTTGTTTGTGAAATATTCACTGATGCATCATCCAGCGGCTGGGGAGCATCGTATGAGGCTGCTAGAGCCAGTGGTCTTTGGACAGAGGAGGAACAAAAACTTCATATCAATACTCTTGAGCTTTTAGCAGTTTATTTTGCACTCAAGTGTTTCACTAGAGATCTCTCTGATTGTGATATACTTCTCAGAGTGGACAATATGACTGCAGTTTGCTATGTTAATAGATTAGGTGGTGTGCAGTACCCCCATCTACATAGGGTTGCCAAAGATATATGGCAATGGTGTGAGGCTAGGAATCTTTGGATTGTTGCTTCTTATATAAACACTAAGGAAAATGTCACTGCAGATTTTGAATCAAGAAAGGAACCAGGACATACTGAGTGGAGATTAGGAGACAAATATTTTGAAGAGATTGTGTCCTTTTTTGGAACACCTTCTATAGATTTATTCGCATCCCGAACTAATACAAAGTGTCCTTGTTATGTTTCTTGGCAACCTGACCCCAATGCATTTGCAGTGGATGCTTTTACCTTGTGCTGGTCTGAGTGGGAGTTCTATGCTTTTCCCCCATTTTCTATTATATTGAGAACATTAGAAAAGATTATCATGGATGAAGCCACTGGTATTGTGGTAGTTCCTTTATGGAACACTCAACCTTGGTTTCCTATATCGAGGGTATTCTGGCAGAACCGGATAAGTGCATTTTTTTCAAAAAATTAGTTAAGTACACAGGCATACCTCGTTTTTTTTCTATTTTTTTCTAGCAAAACCGTTTAACTGCACAAGCAACAACAACGGATTTATTGTCTGTGTAGAGCAGTTATCTGACACTATTTGCTTAATCCATACAAGGAAAAAGTTATAAAATGGCTTATGACGATGCTTAAATAATTAAGTGCAGTGATAACAAAATAAACGCATTTACTCTCTTTACCCTTAGAAATATCTATTCATAATGTCAATTTACATTTACAGGTAAACCAATACATTGGACTTTATCCGGTTCTCACTGTTGAAATAAAACCAATTCTTAGATTTGTTGACAGGCAAAACAGAATAAGTGCCTTTATTGCCTCCCTTGCATGCAATCTAATTGATGCTCCCCTGATAATGTTGTAATAGCAAAACCAAATATGTGCGTGTTATCTAAGTGAATATGTTATCTAAGAACCTATTCAAATATTAAATTATGTAATATTTTGTAATTTAAATCCCTAAAAAAGAAAAAGTTTGCGTCAAGGTAGTGCAGTTATTCTGTTTTACCTGAAATACAGAAATCTGCTGTAAATCTCTGAGATACCTACCTATGGATACCTGGTATACTACTTACTATTATTCATACTATATTTGACGAGATTGTGTCAAATTTATTGAAAAAATCTTGTATTTAACACGTCAAAATACAGAATTGTTAAAACTTATCCGTTTTTACCTGTAAATATTTTTGTGAATGACTATTTATAAAAACATATAAGTAGTAGGTATTTAATTTTTATTATAAGCAATTAATACACAAGACACAAAATAATATTATTATATCGAGGCAAACTCCAGAAAACCTAAACAGAGAAAATCACAAATTTTCGTCCTCTTCATCAACATCTTCAGCGATATTTTTGACTGTCTTCAAACTTTTGAACCAAGGTTCCAGTTCCTCCGGTATTAAGTCCTTTTTTATTAGGTTAACAGGTCCTTTTTATTTGACTCTGTGATAGGCAATGATTCTAAATAGATCCTTTTCAATTCTTTTGGAAATTCATTACATTCCTTTTGTTTTGTTCGTGTAGTTCTGGTCTTCTTAACATCTCTGCTAGCAACGTCTATGTAATTAAAATTTTCACTCATGTCATAGTTGAAGAATTTTTCCTCCTTTTACGAATCTCATTCGTTTTATTTTAAGCCATTGCGCCTTGTTTCCTTCGTTGTCCTTATCTTTGTTATTTATTATCTTAGAAGCCAGATCTTTCAAGTCATAAAACTCATGATACTTGAACTCTTTTGTTTTGTATGGCTCCTTCTTAATTTTCTTGACAATCTTATTATTCTTTTTTATTACATATATTTTTATGCGCCTTGCACGTTGGCATATTGTAATCCAGTCTTGCTTGGAATATACCGAGGTTTCTTTCTTTTGTGTTTCAATAGCGCTGTGCATAGAATCTGCCTCCATGTATGTATGTCCTGATTCCAGAAACTTTCAGATTTTAAATTTTGTGAACAGCCCACAAAAGCAAAGCAGCCACATATTGATCTCTATTCTGACCTGAGCAAGTATCAGAAAAAAAACTGATTGTCAAGAAAATTAAGAAGGAGCCATACAAAACAAAAGAGTTCAAGTATCATGAGTTTTATGACTTGAAAGATCTGGCTTCTAAGATAATAAATAACAAAGATAAGGACAACGAAGGAAACAAGGCGCAATGGCTTAAAATAAAACGACTGAGATTCGTAAAAGGAGGAAAAATTCTTCAACTATGACATGAGTGAAAATTTTAATTACATAGACGTTGCTAGCAGAGATGTTAAGAAGACCAGAACTACACGAACAAAACAAAAGGAATGTAATGAATTTCCAAAAGAATTGAAAAGGATCTATTTAGAATCATTGCCTATCACAGAGGCAAAGAAAAAGGACCTGTTAGACCTAATAAAAAAGGACTTAATACCGGAGGAACTGGAACCTTGGTTCAAAAGTTTGAAGACAGTCAAAAATATCGCTGTAGATGTTGATGAAGAGGACGAAAATTTGTGATTTTCTCTGTTTAGGTTTTCTGGAGTTTGCCTCGATATAATAATATTATTTTGTGTCTTGTGTATTAATTGCTTATAATAAAAATTAAATACCTACTACTTATATGTTTTCATAAATCAGTCATTCACAAAAATATTTACAGGTAAAAACGGATAAGTTTTAACAATTCTGTATTTTGACGTGTTAAATACAAGATTTTTTCAATAAATTTGACACAATCTCGTCAAATATAGTATGAACAATGGTAAGCAGTATACCAGGTATCCATAGGTAGGTTTCTCAGAGATTTACAGCAGATTTCTGTATTTCAGGTAAAACAGAATAACTGCACTACCTTGACGCAATCTTTTTCTTTTTTAGGGATTTAAATTACAAAATATTACATAATTTAATATTTGAATAGGTTCTTAGATAACATATTCATACTACAAGTTAAGTTTTATGAAGATAATATGCTTTACCTTTACACTATGATTTCTCAAAACTTAAATTGCGTTTATCTCCGTTTGTTATTTTGTGCACATAGCCGGTTCTGCCAGAATACCCTCGATATATAAAAAATTACTATGTGGTGAACCAATTATCTTTAGACCTTCAGAAGACTTACTCTTATTACACAATTACAGAATGCCACATCCTCTTCATCAGAACCTGACATTGATGGCAGGTCGATTATCAGGGAAGCATTTCTGAAATCTGGAATCAGCAATGAAGCCGTTGAAGTCATGATGTCTTCTATATCTGAGAGCACTATCAAGCAATATTTACCAGGTATTGTTTCTTGGGGTAAATATTGTAAACATAATGACATTTCAATACATAACCCTAGTACTTCAGATGTAATAATATTCTTAACCAAAAAATTTCATGAGGGCTTAGCCTATGGTAGTTTAAATACTTTGAGATCAGCCATGTCCCTGATAATAGGCCCCCAGATTGGAAATAGTGATAGAGTCAAGAGGTTATTTAAAGGATTTTTTAAACTTAGACCTACAAAGCCAAAATATAATAATACTTGGGATGTGTCCACTCTGCTTAATTATATTGAAGAAAATTTCAAAGATGATTGTGATTTAGATAAGCAAACTAAAAAGACTGTTACTCTATTAGCTTTAGCTACAGGTCAGAGAGCACAAACACTCTCATTAATTAGTACTAAGAATATTAAAATAAGTGACAACTGTATAACTATTAATATTGATAAGCTGATTAAGACTTCGGCTCCAAATAGGTGCCAACCTTTTTTAACTCTACCCTTCTTCAGAGATAGAGAAAATGTTTGTCCGGCAAGAGCGGTTTTGAGATATTTAGAGATGACTAGTGATATAAGAAATACTGATAATCTGTTTGTATCTGTGAAGAGACCCCATAAACAGATAACCTCTAATACGATCAGCCGTTGGATAAAGAAAACAATGCAAGAGAGTGGGATAGATATAAGTATGTTTTCAGCCCACAGTACTAGGCATGCTTCAACATCCGCAGCTTATTTGAAGGGGGTAAATATAGACGAAATCCGTCGAACGGCTGGTTGGACTGGAGAGTCCTCCACATTTGCTAGATTTTACAATAGACCTGTTGTTAATAATACACAGTTTGCTGAAGCTGTTTTTCACTAATAGTTTTATATCTTGGGATATTTAGTGTCAAAATGATCTAAGATTAGTGATATTAATAATTTCATTTTTACAATCTATAGTTCCTGTAAATGTTGTTGGAACAATAAATGTTGACTTTATTGATTTTCACTTATGTCTTTAAACATCTACACCTTTGTTCTTTATCATTGAGGACAGGATAACGACGAGCATAATTGGATAGTCAAACGAACTTACCTGTAAGTGATGTTCGACTGTAATTATGTGAGTCGTTATCCTGTCCGAAGATGATAGCTCCCTCCCTCCTCATATTTTTTCCCTAATGATTCTCATATCATGAAAAACCCCTTTGTAAAACTCAATAAATGGGCTGGGAAACTTTAAACCTTTAAACTAAATGAAGTTAGCTCGAGCGGCCGTAGATGGCAGCACTGGGCAGTGTTTTTTATTTCTAGATTTTGAATTTATGTGGCGCCCAGAGACTGACAAGCCGGGACTACACCTTTGTTCTTTATCATCTTCGGACAGGATAACGACTCACATAATTACAGTCGAACATCACTTACAGGTAAGTTCGTTTGACTATCCAATTTTATGTTTTCTGTTTTCTTATTACAATAAAGACCAGTATTGAAGCAAACATCGTGTTCCTGCAGCTAGGGTCGTGAAGTATATTTGTTAGTACCACGTGATCGTGTCCAAGCTATGTGAATGTGTGTGCGTGAATCTGCGTGATGGATAAATTTTAATAAGGAAAATTACTACAAATGCCATAAAATGATAAAATCTAACATTGAACTACACCTATCAAATAACAGAAATCTTCGTAACAAAATCAATCTTAAACTAACTAAACCTAGGACTAATTATGGGAAAAAGACAATAGTATTTGAGGGAGCACAGATGTTCAATAACTTACCAAACGATGTAAAGATTTGCGAATGTATTAACACTTTCAAAAATAAGTTAAAGCTACATATTGCAACGAGTACCGTAAAATAATCTACCTATGTATTTTTAAGCATATCTCATTTTAAGTGAAATGTAATTTCTTATGAGAATAAAGTTCTTTAAACCTAAACCTAGGTTATCTCAGAAAGCTGAAGAATCACAATATCTTTCTAGCTTTACAGGAATTCGTGCCGAAATTAATTTTTGAGATAAACGGCAAAATACTGCTTCACTCTCAGAAACACACCGGTCGATCAAACGAACAATGGAGATCATAGATAGATAAGATGTGTCGACGAGAGGGTTAATCTTTCCTAGGTCAATGATTAATGCATATTCATAAGTTTGGTATTTTCTAAATAACCCAAGCTATTATCGCTTAAATCTAGTTGCACATCAAAAGTCAAATCTAACCTAACCTACCTACACGTCTAAGCTTACAGGTTTCAGAAAAGTATCGTATTTCGGCTAAGTGCGAAGGCTGATTAAAATCAAGACTGTTTTTAGTTTAGGCAGATCATTAAACGTTTTCAGCGAAGCTTTATTTAAATCAAACGACATTTGAATAAACAGTGACTGACTGAATAAAACGTCTATTTGCGACAGATAGACAGAACCGGTACATACCTTAACTATATTGCCCGGCATCAGCTGCAAGTTCTCCAGATTCTTCTCGAAGTCGAGACAGATGGCGCGCACGAAGCTGTTGAATGTGAAGGGTTCCTGCAGGATCAGTATTGCCAGGTCGTCTTCGTAGTTCGTCCAGGAGCCGTCGTAAGCCTCCGGGACGAGGATGCGTTTCACCTGGAGTAGGTAAGCAAAGAGTTTCATTGACCTGGAGGAAGTAAGGAAAGAGTTTTACATCATCCGAGCTCAGGAAAGAGGTTTTGCTGCTGTCAAAAGAGTCCGTGAAAGTTCGCGTTTCCGAAGCCGGGCAATGAAAACTAGTAATTATATTCCTTGCTAGAAACGTTCTCTACCCTCCGTTGTTCGAACAGATAGACGTGTTGTTGTTCGGTCTACGCTAAATAATCAAAAAAGCGGTGTAAAAGTGATTTTTCTTAACTACACAGTGTTAATTAACGATCTGTATACCTTGTTCTGAAGGAATCAGTAATATCCTACACTGATTGTCTGTGATTTCGTGATCATATCAGTGAATTTACCGGCCAACCGCCGCGGGTGACTCACTACATCATCACCGCCACAGAGCTCTGTTATAAACGCTACTTACTACGCCACACTATGGAATGCTTTAAATGTTCTTTGGTACTAAAGTTCAATAGTTCAATAGTATTTATTCATAAAACAATAGTTCATTGTGTGTGAAATAGACATTGTTTAAAACTTAAAAAGTCATATAAACAGTTCAACATTAAAATGTAACTAAAATTAAACTAAACTAAAAATAAAATAAAATTATACCCATATGTCAGAATAAATTATTAATAAATTATACAGAATAAAAGATACCTGGCATAACAGTAATAATAAGTGAAATAATGCAATGTACACTAAAATAAATCATTCGCAGGTCACATGTCACAATAAATAAATTCATAAACACAAGTAATGTAATATCATGTCCAAAAAAAAAAAAAAAAATTGGTTAATGTTATTTTGATTGATTGCAAAATTCGTCAATACTATATGGACACATTTTCAATAAGAATGTTCTAAGTTTATCTTTAAAACTGCTGTGCGTGACGAGGAGCTTAAGCTCAATCGGAAGTTGCTTAAATAACCTGAGTGACTGATAACCCGCTGAATGTCTTGCTACTTCTAACCTAGGTGCAGATACTATCGGGAAGTCTTTTCTACGAGAATTCTCTCGTGTATGTCTCTGTTCTTGGCTTTCTATTTTGTGTATATTCTTAGCTAGACCATCCATCAGTACAAGTAAGTAAAGCGCCGGAACTGTCAGTATACCTAACCTGATGAAGTGAGACCTGCACGATTCCGTCTGTTGAATACGAGCTATCGTGCGGATTGCCCTTTTTTGTAACACGAATGCTTTTAAAATATTGTACTCGTAGCTATTTCCCCATAATTTAATGCTATAGCGCAACTTGGACTCAACCAGAGCATAATAAACCATTTTCAGGTGTCCTTCAGTTACTACATCCCTTATACTTCTCAGGGCATAGCACGCTGAGCTAATACTACCTTCCAGCGCGGTAAGTTCGGGCTTCCAGTTGAGAGAAGCATCAATGTTAACACCCAAAAACTTAACTACATTGACTGTCGCCACAGTGTCCCCGTTTAGGGTAGCCATTATTGTATTATTATTACGTGCGGTGGTCTTAAATAAGAGTATATTAGTTTTACTGGTGTTGATTTTCAGGTTATTGTTGGTAAACCAGGAATGAAACAGTTTTAGAATTGTATTAACTTTAGATTCGAGTGATGTTATATCCTTGTCTGAAACGACAGCATTAGTGTCATCCGCATACACGACAAGTTGACTATCCGGCATTGCCTTACCAATATACTCAAACAGGTCGTTAGTGAATACAATAAAGAAGATCGGACCCAAAATAGAACCCTGCGGCACTCCTCTAGTCAACTTAACTAATCTTGATCTGTTTATCATTTGACATCCACTATCAGTCGAGTACAGTTCAACAAATTGCTTCCTATTTTGAAGGTAGGATTTCATTAGATCCAGGCATTTCCCTCTTACACCATAATGTTCCAGCTTATCTATTAAAATGTCATGGTCCACAAAATCAAACGCTGAGCTTAAGTCAAGAAAAAGTGCAGCAACTTTCATTTTCTTATCCAGTTTACTTACAACATCATCTACCAATGTATCAATAGCATCAGTTGTACCCAAACCTCTCCGATAACCAAACTGTCTGTCACTTAGTATTTTATAAATTATCAAGTGAGCTAGAAATCTTGCCTTGATAATTTTCTCAAATATCTTTGATAGGACTGGCAATAATGAAATAGGTCTGTAGTGGGACGGATTTTCCTTTGTTCCCTTTTTATGAACAGGTAGTACACGGGCAATCTTAAGTTGATCTGGGAAAATTGCCATATTTAAACAGTTATTAAAGAAAATTGTAAGTGGCTCTGCTAGAATATCAATGTTGTTTTTGATAACTGTGATTGGCATGTCATCGTAACCACATGATGGCTTGCTTTCAAAAAGTTGGACTATCTTTTTGATTTCAACCATACATGTAGGCCTAAAGTCTATCTCGTCAGTTATTCTCGGACAGTTATTTTTTAGCAGACCTACTGCTTGAGAACCATTTATAATTCCTACGGATTTAACCTCAAATTGATCTGCAAAGACGTCTACTATTTCGATTGGTTTATCAATTATTTTGTCATTTACTTTTAGCAATAACTTTTCTGTAACCGAGATCGTTTTCTTATTTCTGTGTTTGTTCACTACTGTCCACAAGGCTTTCGTAGAGTATTTTGCTTTATCTAGTTCCGACTGAACTGCAAGCTTTTTGGCTTGTATTAGTACTCTCCTGTATATCCTGATATACTTACTACGATAATGCTTGATACTCTCGTTACAGCTATTCGTATTGGCTAAAACCCTCTTCATTTTACTTGAGACTTTTAGGCCTGGTGTAAGCCATTTTATTTTGCCTGACTTTCCTACCACTACCTTTTTTTTCTTTTTTACAAAGCAACTATGGAAAATTTTACCAAAACTTGTAATAAAACCATTTATTCCTTTGTCATTTAAGTTTCCTCTTTTAATTTCGGATCTAAACCGTTCATTATTGCTTTCTGAATACTGTCTGCGTTCTATTAAGAGAGTTTGGGTTTTCTTGTGTGCTGAACTTAGATTCGGTAGTATAAGGTTACAAAAGATTGCCGCATGACCATCTGATAGACCGTTATGGTCCACATCCGTACCTTCAACATACTCTTCCGGCACATTTGTCAGAAAGTTGTCGAGACATGATGAGCGAGCATCATTTCTGATGAAGGTTGGTGTATCTATCAAATATCTAAAATTGTAGGATTTCAACATTGCCAAAAATTCGTTGAGTCTATTATTATCACTAAGGATGTCCATGTTGAAATCCCCGCAAATTATACATTTTTTTGTGAAAAAATGCTCTAAAAGCTTTTCCAGGCACACCATGAACTCATCATACGTCTCATAATCCGGATTTCGATAACAACAGATGATACACAAATTTGTATCTTTATCTTTGACACCACATACCTCGAAACACTTATCTTTACACAGTTTCTTACAAATTGCTATTTCTTCATAACATTTTTGCGCATGTCCTAAAATAAGTGAACCACCCCGTTTCATTGAGACTCTAGTGTTATAAGCAGCCATCTTATGATTTTCTATTTGAAATAATGAAGCCATGTGTTCATTTAGGAAGTGTTCAGTAATACCGATGTAATGACATTGTTCTTGAAGACTATCTATGTACATCTCTAATTCGTCCTTTTTTTTGGTGATTCCACAAACATTTTGATGATAAATGTTAATTTTTTCCATATGACTAGCTTGTCTATCAGTGGAAGGTGTACTTGTAGACGGTGTACCTATTATATATTTGTCTGATTTGTTGTTGTTAGGAACGAAAAAACTGTGTGTTATTTGGTGTGAGGCTAGCTTTCGCCTTATTTGTAAAATAATATGGAATGGTGCCAATTTTGGGTAGATCTGATTGTGTGATTGTGACTATTTTGTGATCTGCAACGGTTTTCTTCTGAGGGTTTCTCTGAAAGAAGTAAGGAATGGTGCCCTTTTGCAAACTGGCTGGCTGGTGGGAGCAGGAATTATTTTTGTATATTGGGCAACTAATTGGTATGTTCCCTGCATGGAGATGTGGCGTGACAGTTTGATTGTTTTGTTCAGATTTTTTTAAAAAGCTCCTATGATTTGTTTTATTAGTTATACGCAATATTTCCCTTAAAATCTGTCTACTTATAGTTAATCGTCTAGGGATTCTAGTCATACCATCAACATTATTTTCTTGTATTAAGTCTACCAAAGTCGCATTGTCAAATTGGGTGCACAAGAATTTGAACATTTTGTTCATCATTTTCTCATTAAGAAACCTAGTCCAACAGATTGTGCCAAGTACAACATTTGTCCTTAATAAACTCATGATGTGGTACAGATGCGACTGCATTTTGATAGGGTTTTTGTCATTTGTACCTAGAAGAAATACTACATAATCTTCTTCGGTATAGTCCCTACATATCTCCAAACAGGAAGATATAACCTGGTCGGATGTTGCGTTTGTCTTTATCAGTGATGTCACAGTGAAATCCTGCCCTAGAAGATCTTGAAGAGATTCTCTGATATCATGTCCTCTTTCATCTGCAAACAGCATAACCCTATGCTTCCCATTGTTCTTCTGGGTTTCTGTACTTTTTCGGTTATCACTTCGTTTCAAATTTAGGTTTTCATCTTGATTAGGTTTAATTTCATACTCTTGTCTTGATTTTTGTTCTTCACCTTGTTTGATTTTTAGGTTTATTTCTTCTATTTTTTTTGGTTCTGTGCAATTTTGTGGATGATGTATAATATTTGTTCTATCTACACAATTTTGTTGTTCCTCATAGTCTCGTCCACCTGGTGTCCATGTATTACCAATAATGAGGCGTTTCGGTGTGAGTTCTTTTTTCCTGTGACTTGATCTTGGGGTTCTAGATATGTTAGGCGTTTCAGAACAAATCTTTTTCAGCAATTTGGTTTTCTTCTGACGATCTAGGAGTTGTTTCTTTAATAAATTGTTCTCTATCGACAATGAGTCAATTTCAATATGTGCACTTTCTAGTTGCGTCTCTAATATAAGAATTCTATTTTTTAATTCCTGAAATTCTTTTGTTGAGTCGCATAGTCGATTCGATAGATCTGGTAGACTCAGAGGAGCATTGTCAGAGATGTCTGAACTATTTGATTCGTTCAGAATTTCTTCATGTGAGTGTCGGCGATTTTCGCTTCCTCTCCTGAATGTTACGTTTTGGTGGGAGTTATCTGATTGCATTTTGAATTAATAAAATCAGGTAAAAGAAAAGAAACAACAAAAAAAAAAAATTTTTGCTTGGAGTCTTTGGATTTGATATGTCGACCTCCGGTTTATGAATCCGCCGTCGATCACAACACGCCACGAGCGCAGTTACTTCACCACGTGAACTATTGGTTGTCTTTCTGTCACGCAGGGCTAGTGACATCTGTCGTCATGTAGTGTCAACTTTTGACCCAGAGTCAGCCAGTACTGAGAGTCTGAGACATGTTAATTCTATTTTGATCACTTTCACTGCAGTTGGTAGTGACACCAATTTATCGTTATATTTATTATGCACTATTATCATTTTGATATAATCAGTTCACATTTATTTATATAGTTTTTGCACCGTATATATTGTGTTAAATAAGTTGATAACACTAACACATCACTATTGTACCATTGTCTTCTAAAATTCACTGTTTTATGATTGGCAAACGCTTAATTGCTAATTTTAATTAAAAACATAGCGGAGCTCAATGTTTACATACTCGGTGCGGTCCGATTCCCCCAAAAGCCTGAGGAAGCCCTCAAATGTGTAGCTTGTCAAAAGCAGTTTCACTATGCTTGTGTCGGCCTGGGTGACGTTGAATATATGAAGATTTTACCTATGAACAAGGCAAAATGGAAGTGCGCAACCTGCAAAATAACTAAGAAAAACCTAGCCGCCCTTCACATGAATGATTCTGATGGTTTCACCGGCGGCATCGGCAGCGCGACCAAAGTCGGTACACCGACATCAAATGTGAGTACGCCGCCGTCGGCTTTGGCGCCACTTACGTCCATTATGAATATAGACTCCGAGAAACTGTTTGCCTACATGGATGAAAAATTCAATTCGCTCCAAGAATCAATGTGCAAACAAATCACGGACCTGCAAACCTCGGTCGAGATGCTGAGTGACCAATACGATTCAGTAAAGAAATCCTTGGACGCTCAGTCTAAAGAGATGAAGATCCTGCGCAACGATAACCACAGCCTAAAAGAATCCATGAAAATCCTGCAATCAAGGGTTGAGTCGCTGGAAGAAGATGGTTTGAAGAGGGACCAGTGGTCGCGGATTCAAAATGTTGAGCTGGTCGGTATCCCTGAACATGACGGCGAGTCCCTGCCTGACGTTGTGATGAAGCTGGCTACATACATCGGAGCCCCGCTGCAGCTGCGCGACGTGGAATTTGCACATCGAGTCCAGGCCAAGCGTCCAGTCAAAGGGAAGCCCCGCGCCATCGTCGTACGTCTCCGTGAACGGGCGACCAAGGATGCCCTAGTGAATGCAGCTCGCAAATGCCGTGGGATGACCACCAAGGACCTGGGAATGAAAGGCGAACCCGCGAAGCTACATGTCAACGAGCACCTAACAGTCGCAAATAAGAATTTACTCAGCAAGTGTAGAAAACGTGCAACCGAAAAAGGGTATACCTTCGTTTGGACAAAAAACTGCCGTGTATATGTCCGTCACAGCGAAAATATGCCTTATATTCAGGTATCGAAGGAGTCAGACCTGGAAAAAATTGTTTAATTAAGTTGAAACCCTACAATGTCAATAACGTACTAAGCCCTGTTGTTTACTTTATGTCGTGCCTATGTTCACACACTAAAGCCTTACTCACACTCACTCACACACTCACACTCTCAATCAAACCCATACTTTCCATATCGCATACCTCACCCTCTTACCAAAACGAGATTGAACCAACTATTAATGCTAGGTGTGGTGTATTAGGTGCACGCCTCAATAAACCAGTTTACCGCTAGCCCCTGCCTTTGATTGACGTTACATTGGCGGCGAGATCGGGATTATTTTTCTTTCGCACAAGTAATTAGGCGATCGCGGGTGGAAATTTCCGTTGTTTACGAGAATAACAATGCCGGTGGGAAAGATCGAACCATTTGATCTGCATTCCAAGCAGTGGGCCGCGTATGTGAGGCGTCTAAACCAATTTATGTTACTAAATGAAATAAAGCCGGAACTGAAAGTGGCCACGTTGATTACAGTCGTCGGAGAAGCTACATACGAGTTGATGTGTGATTTATGCTCACCAGTACACCCAGAAAATAAAACATACAGTGAGCTGGTGAAATTGGTTACGGATCACTTGGAACCGAAACGATCCGAGATCGCCGAGCGCCACGTGTTCAGGCTGCGCCGGCAGCGCGCGGGCGAGTCGCTGACGCAATACTTGCAGGACTTGAAACATCTGGCGGCTACTTGCAACTTCGGCAGCAACTTGGAAGAAAATCTGCGGGACCAATTCGTATCGGGTCTGGTGGCCGACACAATGCGATCAAGGATTTTTGCGGAGAAAAATATTAGGTACAAGGAGGCAGTGGAGCTGGCGTTTGCTCTGGAGGCTGCAGATAAGCACGCGGAGGTGAGCAGCGCAAATGGCGCAAGTGGCGCAAATGGCGCAAGTGGCGCAAATGGTGCTGGAACTTCAGGTGGAGGCAGCGAGGCAGGCGAAGGCTTGCATCAAGCGAGCGCACGGCGCGGAGGCCGAGGCGGCGGCGCCCGCTCATCGCGGGGCGGGGGCGCAGGCACAGGCTCCGGCGCAGATGCAGCGTGTTGGCGGTGTGGCAAGGCGCAC
>CAUOQF010000174.1:0-27632 GCA_963457715.1 Argyresthia albistria | reverse complement strand
TGTTTGTTAATTTCTAAGATGTTATGTTATGTTAATTCAAATAGATGTTTATTAATTTAGATGATTAATTTAGTAATTGTAATTTAGATTAGGTTGTAGTTGTCTGTTATGTTATTTTAAGATTTTTTATTATTATTATTAAAATATTTTTTTTATAAAATCGGAGTATTTATTGCTCTATAACACATATTAATTATTATATTATATATATATATCATAATTCTCAGAAAGTAACAATTTATTTTTCACTTCTCTAAACAGGGTGTAACAGAAAGGTGTAGTCATATTTTAGGGGGTTGTTAGGGACATCATTCTGAGCAACTTTCACTTCGAAACCGATTTGATCAGAGCAACTTTAGTTTTCTCTTCTCTACAAATCAACTGACCGCCCGGACCAAAACATATGGAGCAATGAATACTCTATTTATTCTATTATTTGCAGAAATAATGGGGTCTCTCCGCTGCATCAGTTATTACTGGCTCTACAATTTTATGCCTTGGGAACAATGCTGGTGTCTGTAGCAGACTTTGTTGGAGTGTCCAAGACTACAGCGGGAAGGATTGTACACGACGTCTCCAGAGCAATTGCTAGGCTCTATGGAAAATATGTGTTTATGCACCAAAACGCGGCAGAAAAATTCTTTGAACTTGCAGGATTTCCTCGAGTCCTCGGAGCTGTGGATTGATGAAGGTATTTTGACATTCTTCGGACCAAACAATTTTTTGGTTCTTTCTGAGCAAATTATGCAACGGATCTAAAATTATTGCGCTTTTTGGGATGTACTCATGATAAAAATTTATTTTTCTTAAAAACTGTCTTACATTTTTCTGTGTTTTAGGTATAGGAAAATTTTGTATCGAAATCAAGTTGTCTTTCAATGGTTTTACGGAGTTGTTTCACACATGTCCCAAGTATTTTACCGAATCTGCTGCAAATGTACATTTTGTTAATTTCATTCGAAATCCTTCCATTTAATCGCGCGCGTAAACTACTTTTTCACTTCTCATGCTCGTAAAGTTCGTCTTTATGTCGGGTATAGCCAGCATAAAATCAAAGGACAATGCCCATTCATGGTATCGCGAACAATGTAAGTTGTGTCACAAGTCCATGAAATCAATTATTCTTGTTTTTTTCTAAGATAATTTTATGTATTTATAAGAAATGTGCACTTCTCCGGATAAGAAATGAAAAAATAAGTAGTAGTTTTCTTGATATCGAATTCCGTTGTATGAATCGAAGATCAAAGAAACTCTGTGGTGCGTTCAGGAACATCGCCCGCTCACGCCCGCCGACGCACAAGCCCGTTCAGAAAGTCAGTGCGATCATAGAGATTTGTATGTGGAACTGTCATCAGGCGACTTTCGCCCGACGATAATCACACTCGGTGCGATGTTTCTGAACTCAGCCCTTTGCTTACTATTTCTTTGGTATAAATACACAAAAATAATCGGTTAAGTGCGGGTCGGTATCGCACACGAAGGGTACCGTACCATCGTACAACAACTTTTGATTTCGTCCAACAACATCGTACAACAATTGTTGTACACTCAAAACAATAAAAAAATAAACAAAAAGAAAATTTAAAAAGCTTATGCCTTCACGAGATTTGAACCGACGACCTCCGGATTGAGAGTCTACATCATACCGGCTAACCACAACCATGTGGGTTGACGCGAAATATGCTATCATATTTAAATGTGTAGTATATGTGTCTATGACATGGTTGCTATGACAATAAATAAACAGTTTCAGTCAAGATCTCCATTTTGAAATGCGTAAGTGTATCTAAACACGTCTCTTGTACCGGGGCCCCCTTTAATTTGCAATATCTCTCGTATTTCAGTATTTGTGGTTGGTGCGGCAACAGATATACACATTCTGTGAAAATTTCAGCTTTCTAGCTATTACGGTTCGTGCAGACGGACCCGGTGACAGACAGGACGGACGGACGGACGGACAGACGGACAGCGAAGTCTCAGTAATAGGGTCCCGTTTGGCACCCTTCGGGTACGGTACCCTAAAAATGTCGGTTACACACATACATCCTCAGAACAAAACATACATCACTGTCACCATAGAGAAAGTAATCACGAAAGTAATCTACGTGACTGTCACTGTCACTGGTTTCAGAAGATTTTAATCTCAGGAATAATAACATTGAAAAATAAATTGATTGATTAATCATAGCATTAGTAATCTCTGAACGTTGTACGAAGTCGCCGCCGGTGCAGAAATTGTTATGTTTGTTTGGCGCACTTACGTTGGCGTTCGTTGCAAGATGCCTCCGAGTACATGTTGCATGTCTTATCTACTTGGATTTCACCTACACTGGTAAGTATATGTATATATCAATTAGCTAGGACCCATATTTAAGTTGGGCACGGTATAACGATGTCTCCGCCCCAGCACAGTTTCTCGATGATATTTTCGATGAATTTGTGTATGAAAATGTATAAAATATTGCTATTGGTTTTTTTTTGTTTTTTTACTATATCCTGACTATTACATTAAAGTTATATTTATCAATGATGACCACACATCCCCAGTAACCAGTAGACTAAGTATTATGCTGACACAAAATCATTTGGGGCGATACTGACGTCCATAGTCCCGCGGGCATTGTCCTTTTATCAACCGACTTCAAAAAAGGAGGAGGTTCTCAATTCGACCCGTATGTTTTTTTTTTTTTTCTATGTTTGTTACGCGATAACTCCGCCAATTATGAACCGATATGAACAAATCTTTTTTCGGCGTATAGGTAATACCTCAAGGGTGGTCCCATTGACACCAGGTCAGGATCTGATGATGGGATCCTGGAGAAATTGAGGGAACTCTTCAAATATTATAGGCAGACCTATAGTGATTTTTGTGTTTTTCATAATAACTCGTGCAAATGCACATGGTAAGCATAATATTGTGATGCGGAACTGCTGATGAAGACCACATATGGCCACCAGATCTGCTCAATACTAGGTATAAATACAATGCGTGGCTGACGGGCAGGCAACGCATAGCCTAAACCGGTGGACCTAGAGCCATGAAACTTTGTGCAGAGGTTCCTTAGTAGCGTGGGGTGGCACTGAGATGGGATTTGACAAAATTAATTCCCCAAGGGTGGGAGGATAAGGGGTTACAGTTAGTATTAAACTCAATCTAATCAAATAGGGTTTGTGGAAGTCGGTTTTTTCTAAAGTTTACTTTTTGTTTCAATTATGTTCTAGAGCATAAAGTAAAATCTACGTCTAAATCTCAGACTCTGACAAAGGTCGTCAGGTAAACAGCCACATAAACCTATGCTAAGTGCCACTGCCGGCGGCCAGAGCCGGCTGCGGAGGCACGTCCAAAAAAAAAGTTTAATGGCGGGAAGTCCTTATTTTTAACCGACTTCCCAAAGGAGGAGGTTAACAATTCGTTCGGATGTTTTTTTTTCTCGGTAATTTCAATTTGCAATTATACGATATTGAGTTCATCGATCTTCTCAATAGCCTGCGAGTAGGTGATTTAACAACAACGGGTCAGCTGGAGTTACTCTGTGAGCGGCGACACGTGCCTATGTCTGGTGATTTTGCTGATGGGGTTGCAGTCCGTATCTTCCCCACAATACGTCAAGTAGACAATTATAATGATAAAATGACCGCTGAAAATTCCAAAACCAACCGAATGTACACCATAAATGCCGTAGACGAGTCTCGCGAGGTGGCAACTTATGGCAGAAAACCACCAGACAATGTTATACCTAAAGACATTAATAACTGTGGTGGTTTTCTACTAACTTTAAAATTGGGTGTCGGATCACGAGTGATGTTGAGACGTAATATTTCGGTGTCTGATGGGCTCGTAAATGGTGCAATGGGCATTGTCAAAGAAATAAAATGGCCTGCTCTGCGGCGAGATCAACTGGAGGAAGGCGAGTTGCCTGAAGCAGTACTTATACAATTTGATGACGCGACTATTGGGTTAAGAATGAAGGATAAAGATGGGTACATATCGATTTCACCTGTTTGTACCACTTTCCAAGCGCAAAGGGGATATGGAGACGTCGAGCGAAGAATGTTACCGCTAATTTTAAGCTGGGCAGTAACAGTGCACAAATTACAAGGCACCACCCTTACACCCTAATACGGCTGTAATTGATTTGGGGAAGAAAAATTTCGCAAAAGGGCAAGTTTATGTGGCTCTTAGTCGCGTCAAAACATTGGATGGCATTGCTTTGTCCGATTTGGATGCTAATAAATTATTAAATTGACCACACGACGACAAAGCTCTCACTGAAATGATGAGGTTGCGTAGTGAATAGAATGGAATTAGTAAGATTTGTCAAACTCTACGCACGCCGCTCAGCACTCCCAGTGCCATTAGATATCTCGTAACAACTAACGTTCTATTCTTGGGGGTGAAATATTTTCTTCAAATTCACATGGGACCACCCTTGTGATTATTTACGCAACAAAAAAAGAATCGTTCAAATCGGTTCATAATCGGCGAAGATTTCGCGGAGAAAAGGGTACACCCCTAAAATTCTACCCTTGGGTGTGAAATATTTTCTTCAAATTCGCATGAAACCACCCTTT
The DNA here is from genome assembly GCA_963457715.1 of Argyresthia albistria. Classification (NCBI taxonomy): domain Eukaryota; kingdom Metazoa; phylum Arthropoda; class Insecta; order Lepidoptera; family Argyresthiidae; genus Argyresthia; species Argyresthia albistria. The sequence goes on along the minus strand of CAUOQF010000174.1, from coordinate 23,060 downwards.
TGATAATACCTATTCAACAAAAAAATAATCGTTCAAATTGGTTCATAATCGGCGGAGATATTGCGTATAAAAAAGTTCATCCCCAATTTTCCACCCTTTGGGGTGAAATATTTTCTTAAAATTCGCATGAAACCACCCTTTTGATAATACCTATTCAACAAAAAAATAATCGTTCAAATTGGTTTATAATCGGCGGAGATATTGCGTATAAAAAAGTTCATCCCCAATTTTCCACCCTTGGGGGTTGTTTATTAAATTTAAATGGGACCACCCTTGAGGTATTACCTATACGCCGAAAAAAGATTTGTTCAAATCGGTTCATAATTGGCGGAGTTATCGCGTAACAAACATAGAAAAAAAACATACGGGTCGAATTGAGAACCTCCTCCTTTTTTTGAAGTCGGTTGAAAATGGTCTCTTATGTTATAGACAGCGGAAGCTGTGACGTCACAATATGGCGGGCTTTTGACGTTTGGGTATAAACAAAGGTCAAAGGTCCAAGCAAATAAACAATAAAAATAAAAATACAAGTTTATCTAGCTGGGTAAGTGAATATAATGCCGTATTGTTATGCCCCGGGGTGTAATCATGCCTCGAGAAGAGAAACTTGTAGGTTTTATAGATTTCCAGCAAATGCAAAAGTCTTTAGAAGTTGGAAATTATTGTGTCGGTAAGTTTCCTGCCTAATATTGTTGTATTCTTCTGAAGGCGTATTGGTTTCGTTCCTAATTCCTAATTGTTTTTTTTTTTCAGTCGTAAAGATAGAGACCCAACTCGTGAAGATCGCCTTTGCAGTTGCCATTTCGCTAATGACGGTGACATTACGCCATCCATTTTTGCACACACCAAGAAGAAATTTGAGTTTACTGACCCAGAAGTGAGGAAAAGGTACCATGGAACTTCTACAGATTAACTACATCATCATCTTGTCCTGATCCCTTAGCAGGGGTATAGGGTTCTCAATACAGATTTCCATTTTTCCGGTCTTGGGTCCTCTACTCCAACTCCATATACCTATACATACAGAAGTTTTGCTATTGCCTTTTCAGAGTTAAGAAACCGAGAACATGTGTCGCAGTTGAAGTAAAAACTAATGAGGTAGAGGATTTGTCGGTAAACCCAGAAGACATTAGCCAAATAAACAGCAACAGTGACATAGTGACAACTGCTGAGAACTATTTTTTGCAAAAAGAAAATCAAGAATTGAAAGACTTGCTTGCCAAGGGTGAAGACAGGCTATCTTTTCAAAGCATTAAGGGGGTGGACTTGCTAGTGTTCCAATATACGGGGTTGCCTACAGTTAATCATTTTCAAGCTTTAATTGATCTTATAAATAGATTTGAAATAAATTATTTCATGGGATGGAAAGTAATTAATATCAATATTGATGATCAACTTTTGTGCACGTTAATGAAGCTCCGACTTAATTTACAATATTTTGATTTAGGATATCGATTTAAGATCAGTTCCACTACTGTACAAAACATATTTCTAACATTTTTGCATGTTACTGAACAGATTTCAGTCTATCTTGAAGCCAGGTAAATTTCTGGTAATTGACGAAAGTATGGTACCGTGGCGAGGACGATTGCAGTTCCGGCAATATATAAAAAATAAATCACACAAATATGGGGTGAAGTTGTACAAACTTTGTACTCCAGAAGGTTACACCTATGCCATCATAGTTTACACAGGAAAAGGAGATGGAGGTCGAGAGTTAGACCATGGAAAAAAACAGTTATGAGACTTATAAAAGATATTGTGAATGAAGGAAGAATAGTGATAACTGTCAATTTTTATAATTCCACTGACCTCGCTGAAGAACTAATAAAGAATAAAACATTAATTTGTGGTACTCTTCGTCCAGACAGGAAAGGTCTCCCAAAAACAGTGATTTCAACGAAACTTAAGAAAGGTAAAATATAAAATAATATAAATTTTGTATTTGAAGTATAACAGAGACATAGGTAGGTAGTTAAAGATGTTGTATGCATACCTAACACTTATTACTTTCATTAAATCTTGAATAGCAACAGCCTAAATGAAATATACAACAAGGTACCACTCGACCAATTAATATGAAAATCACTAGCAAAAGACACGCAATCCATACTTGAGCGAGATGGCATAAAGACGTCAGAAAGCAGAAAATCGGACCACTACAATGACTTGGTTTGTTGTACTGACCACGGCATAGCCTTGGCACTGCCCGCCTGCCTACTCCTGATGGGCCGGCCTCAGCAGCAGCGGCTGCTTGTGGTTGCTGGTCCACCTCATCAGCAACTGCTGCTTGCTCTTCTTCTGGCATGGAACTTGTGGGTTCCGACGGTGCAACCGAAGCAGGGCGGAGGACATCTATGGGATCCTGTAATTTATTATTATTATTATTATAAGCCTGTTATGTTCCACTACTAGACAATGGCCTCTCTCCCCCTCTTCCACTCTATTTGAATTTCCCTGTAATTTACAAAAGCTAATTTACTAGAATATTAACATTATACTTTATATTTAACTCAACTACTTAATTAGGTCCATAGGCCCAATTGTCCAATTAATAAACCAAACTAAGTTATAAATAGATAGTTAGCTACATAGATAAAATTGCATTCTGCATATACACCTATTTGTACTGCTAATATAACAACTACCATACTTGTCAGAACCTTAACATTACCATACCTTTATGTAATTAATTAGATGTAAAGATAATCAAGAGCCTACTGTCTGTACCTATGTAAGTAAAACTATATTAACCAGTAGGCTAGACTCCAGTTCGCCAAACCCATAGATACAGGCCCGGCCAATAGTGTCCAGCACTATTTCGACCTGGTCACACAGAACCGGCCCTGCAGGTCCTCCTCCGGTGCCAGTCATACCGTCGCGAACCTTTCTGGCCTTGGTTTTGACCTTGTTTGCCCACAAGGTCCATGCCTATACAATACAATATGAAAAGAATACATTACACAATACAAACAAATTCATGCATGACATAACTTTCATAATTAAACTATGTTCTCCGGGTAATTCTAGGCCAGTTAATCTATTTGTATCACTTATGTGTCTCACATGCGGTGTTAGCTGTGTCAGAGTCCGTAAAAGGGCAGCATGATAACTTCTGATAGTGGGGTTGGCCACTTTTCAGGGCTGACATCCCTCCATCAACCGGCACAGCCAGCATGGTGGAGTATGACTCAATCTTACTCATGTCCTCGGTGGGGAAATTAATGGGCTACATTATTATTCTATCATTCTCTCACTCTAGTATCTGGTCAGTGGAAACTTATCTAAACAAATATTAGACATACCGATTGCCACTTCTTCACATCTCTGCCGCAGCCCAATAAATTGAGCTGTGTGCCACACAGCTCAATTTATTGGGCTGCGGCAGAGATGTGAAGAAGTGGCAATCGGTTGTGTGGCCAGGGCCGACCACTGCTCCCTTATCGCGGGGCTAGCTCTATTCCCTGCAAAAGGTTAGTAAAGTAAAAACATATGCCTTCCTCACTACTTATTTGTATTTTGATTGCGCGGGAAAATTGCCGCCGGATTTCTTTCATTTATACCGAGTCTGGTAGATCTTCTCATCCTGAATAAGAGCAAATAGGTAGGTGGGTACCATGCCAGACATACATATCAGTGTCCCATAGTGGGGACTGGGGAGAGATGAGAAGTCGCAGTCAAAAGGCACAAAACACAACACAATCTGTTTACCTAACAAACAAGTTATGCACATACCCCGTATCATATCACTGTTCGAATTAAGCCGCTCTAAAAGCAGCTCCTGTTGCCGCTTCGTCATACGTTTTCTGCTGTTATTCTTCATTACTAGTAATCTCTACTCACGAAATTAGCACAAAAAGAAAGGAAATAAATAAGCAAAATCGGAATACAGCTCGCGCGATAAGAGTTTGGCTTTGACCTTCGGGTGGAGGGGATTACTGCGCATGGGTACTGTCACGCACACAATACTTTTCCTTTTTTATGTACCAGGTTGGATATTTGAGAGGGTCAAAATTCATGTACAGTGGTAATAATGCTAGAAAATAATACGAAATAGATAAACTTCTTCATTTATTAAAACTATTGATAGTTATTTTACTTATATAAAATGTTTATTTCCTTTTAAAGTTTACAGAGACAGCGATGAAAATTCTAAATAACGACACCAAACGACTACACCAAAATGTAATTTAAAAAAAGAAAAAAGTATTTATTAGCAGTGCTATTCAGATTCTGAATCAGTTAAAGGTTTAACGCCTTCTATGAAATCACCGCATGGTACAGTGGTGCTGCCGCGACATGAAATTAAGCAACGTCTTTTGCTTGTTGAGGGTCCGGGTTCAGGGCTTCCTCGGTCGCAGTTGTCATCATCATCATCATCTTCATAACCATCATCAGAATCATCGTCTTCGGAACTATCATCAACGCGAATTATAAATTGCTCAGTAAGTAAATCAACTACATGGTCACTCTGGGCGTACTCTTCTTCTATATCTTTTACCTTTTTACATATATTTTCCCATTCCTGGGCACCCATTAAGGATACTTTTTCTTTGATAAGTTTGGTACATTCTTGTAAATTCCATTTAACATTTTTGCTAGCTACATATTGTTTAATAGTAGCCCATGCCATTTCTATAGGGTTGAGGTCTGGATGGTAAGGCGGTAATCTCAATAGTGGTGGTCATAACGGCTAATTTTTGATAACAGGCTACATGGAATATGCTATTTTTTTGTAGCCTGCTTATTTACACGCTACGTTATCGACGCTACGTCCAGCGCGGTCGCGAGTTACCGGTCGACTGATCACGCTGCGCTGTGCTTTTTATAACGTAATGCTACAAAAAGTCCGCTGGCGCTAGCAGCGCAGTGCGCTGTGCTTTTTTTAACGAAATGCTACAAAAAGTCCGCTGGCGCTAGCAGCGCAGCGCGTACAGCGTCGGTCCGTTTCGTTATGATAACGTAGCTCTATCTGATTCGATTAATAGCACACGCTTTTCGTTACAAGTGAATAACGTGCTGCTTTAAACGGCTTTACGTTATATTAACCACCACTAAATCTCAATATGCTATGGTTTGCTTCTGCTAAAATTTTATCTATTGAAAAAGTTTTAAATCTTTCTTTATTAGCTTTTATCAAGTTGTACAATTGTGGCTTGAGCATTGTTGAATCATATTGTATGCCTTTATCAGTTAGCCAATTCTGCATATCGGCTTTTTTGGAATTGGAGGACGGTGCTAAATCCCATTGTTTATTGTGGTATGAGGCGTTGTCGACAACCACTACAGAATTGGGTGGTAGGTTGGGAATTAATTGTGTCCTAAGCCATTTTTCATAATTCTCGTAATTCATGTTGTCGTGATAGTCCCCTGTTTTGGTGCCGGCTTTAAAAGTTAATAAAGCATTTGGTATAAACCCAGCTTCAGATTCTGCGTGGACTATCACGACTCGTTTTCCTTTAGAAATGGGTTTTTTTAGTCCTTCCGTAGGGCCATCGCTCCAGGCTTTGGTTGTTGAGTGCGATGAATCTACGTAGGATTCATCTGTGTAAACAATGGGTCTTCCTTGTCGATATTTTCTTATTTTTCTTAAATATTCAATGCGTTGTAATCGGATATTCGATGTTTCTATTAGTAATTTACGGTTTTCTGATTTTTTCCAGCGAAATCCTAACTCCTTTACAATTACACGAAGACTTGTTTCTGACCCTTTAAAGTTTATATCTTCCTCAAGTTTCTTTTTTAATTTCCCAATGGTGGGAAGTTCATTATTCGTCTTGTGAAAATTTTGTATACATCTTTTTATAACACCTTGGTCAAAATTATCAATATTGGTAACTGGTTTAGCTCTGGGACGTTTTTTCCAGGTGTTCTGAAAGTAATTAACAAATCGGAACTCTTGGCTTGATTTGCGATATTTTTTACAGTGCCAATTGAAGTCTTAGTGGCCTCCGATGTCCGTTTTTGAATTTTAGCTAATTTACTGACAACACAATTTAATTTAGAAACAGTTTCCGTTTTCATTACCTGCATAGTCTGTATAGTTTGGTTATTCTCTGACTGACTGAGTAAAGTAGCAACTTCCTCAATCTGACTTCGAATTTGCTTCAATGAATCGATACATTCGTCAGCTTCTTTCTTTAAAAAACAATTCACGTCATATATCATTTTCCGTGCTTGCCTTTTTAAAACAATGTTTTTTTTTACGCATTTTACGATTTTACGCAACAAACTCAACAAATAATAATAATCTAAACATTTAAACATTTAAACATTTATTTATTTAACACAAACATATGTAGTTACATAATATAGGGATCCTTGACCCCTGAGCTAGGTTTATCACCTGTATTTCAGAGGTCAGGGCTCTTCCAGATATAAGGCTCTGTAATATAACTACTACTATTTAAACATTTGGGGAATTGGAGATGCCAGTTTACAACAATAAACAATTAACGAAAATAGCAATTCACTTGTGAACGTGATTGTACAACAGGAGTGCGCGGTACGTCGTATCGATGCGAGAGGCAGGGAACGACTGGAGCGCCAAACAGAGCACCGCGTGCGCCTACACACCCGTCCCTCACCCCGCTAATTGCCCGTTGATACCCAATTTCTGATTTCTGCGCAATAACGGTCAAAGCCAAACTCTTATCGCGTCTACTGTAACTGAACTGAAGGAAGTGACAGTCAGTTCGCGCCGCGGCAAGCAACGCAAACGTTCTGAAACTGATTTAACATTTAGTTTATTCAAAATGGGTTTTCTCGAGGAATAATTATTGAAAATATCTTAAAAATATTATTTTAAACACATTAAAATGCTCGTGTAATACCTACTAAGTTATTAATAATTTGAAAATATATTTGAACAGTATCTTTATTTGACTGACGAAATATTAAATCGATGGTATCGAAACATAATCGAGACATAAAAAGATACATTGTGGTTCAGAACTGTCCATGTGGGCGCTAATGCTTAGGGGAGCGGGCCCCATTATGGTAAGGTTCCCTAATATGGGATAGTAAGGTTTCTCGATATACAAGGTATGCCATCTATCGTGCGGTGCATGAAACACTAGCTCGTAGTTGCCGGAAGCCATGTTGGAACGCGGACATGTCAGTTTGTCTACGGTGGTTCACAAGGGCGATCAACAGATTTTTTTCGCAACAAAGTTTTTTGTGTTCGCGTGTTAGAAGTTTACATTTGTTAAGGTAAGTTTGTTAACATTATATTCAATATTCATTTATGTCAGACCGTTTAGTCCGTTTAGTATATTACTTTCTATTTCATGGCTATTTAAAAAAAATGAGGACAGCCATTTTGGTTAAATTTCTGAGCGAGTATCGAGTACGAGTCGTATTGATATATCATTTATATCAGAGCTGTTTATAACTTTTATTAGTTAGAGTTAGGTACATTTTTAATTAATGTTATAATTTGTAGACGGAACGCAGACCACGTTTATAATTAAAACCTAAATGGCAGCCACGGCAGCCATCAAAGAGCGATTTTCATTATTCATAATAATGCCAAAATTAAAAGATTAAATTTTTGGCATTGTACACGTATTTTACATGAGTTTAGTTTAGTTACTGTTAGAGTCGTCTCATTAATTAAAACTATTTACTAGAAATATAATGTACAATGCTATTACAATTTAAATACACAATTACAGCCTAATTATTAAAAATATAAAATGAAAAATGCTCTTTGATGATTCACATTTTAATAAACTTTAATAAATTTGGCCGCCATTTTTTCCAAAATAAATAATATGATAAGAAAAAGTGGTTTCCTTTCCAAATCCTGTTGTTTTTAATGTGGTTTTTAACTTAACATGTTTTGCGAGCCGTCGCTTCAATCCACTTTAGTATCATTTCAACCAACTAAGCACATGCAATCATGTGTTATAGAAAGATGTTGGCTAATGTTTAAGCTGACAGCCCTCCAGATTCCGAAAACAAAATGGAAAACCATGTGCCGGTGTTGAAGAAAATACTGGAAGAAAACAAGTAAAAAGAGACATAACGAGGGCTTATAAAACCATTAAAAAACAGAAACATAAAGTACAAGACATGCAAAAAACAAAAGATCAGTTATGAAAAAAGGAACCAAGAAGCAAAAGACGGGAAGAAAAAATATCACAAAAGAGCGCTGATGATACGCCTCGCAAAATTGATGAATTGACAAGAAAATGTTTGGTTACTCCGGAAGTTTGTAGACATCTACTATTTGGCGAGGTTTTGAAATCTCAGTTAAAAGACACTGCTGAAAAAATACCGAAAAACACGATAGCGAGAGGCGTTCCAAAAGTGCGTCAGTGGCAATAGTGTCAAGAAACACCGTATGAGTAATATAGCCAAACAATTTCTCCGCAACAATAAGAAAGAACAATGCTAATATTTTAACATCTGATCGAAGGCATACAAAATTTTTGGTGAATAATTAGATCCGTGAAGAAATTCATAAGTTTTTTTGAGCGGAATGATGTCAGCAGAATGTGTCCTCGTAAAAAGGATTTCCTGAAGGGAGAAAATCAAAAGCGGTTGCTTCTAGAAACTGTTAAAACTTGCATTCCCAATTCTGTGCTGAATATATTATAATAAATTGAATACTGGAATTCGAGTATTCTATTTGACACTTTTGAGAGAAAAGTCTTATTAGGTTGTGCAACCTACAAAAAGGGATAGAGATAATTGTATGTGTGTGTATGGGTTTTATTTCAAAACGTGATATATTGCAAAAACAGAGTGTTATGATCATTCAGAGAACGTTAACGTCAATGTGGGAACTGCACTGTCATTTCAGGAACACCCCCATCATTTTCGGGAACGCCACAAAAAGGGAAATATATCACTAATCAGTAAAGTTATAATTTAATATTGCATTACAAGATGAAATAGCCTATAGAGCAATTGTATTTATGTCATAAATAAATTACGTAGCGCAAGAGTTTGTGCAATAAATTGAAATCAAGGATCAGAATTCACACCAATTGTAAATTGATGGACATGAATATCAAAAATAAGTATTTTAATTATAAAAATATACAAAATTGGCATAGTATTTGACAACGCAAACAACGCAAATATGTTCCTCACGAATCAAAAGTTTCTCGATGAACTAAAACTGACAGCAGCCATACCGGCGTGTACCACAGAAGTGACCGGCGTTCTTACTAGAGTCCCAGAAGAATTGTCGAACTATAAGATCTTTACTCTGATTGCCAGCAAAAGGAACATCATCCAAGTACGCAGATTGATGCGCCGCACGAAGGCGGCAGACGGTCAGGTGAGCCAGGAGCCGACGCAGACGGTGGCGGTCACCTTTGCCTCCACTGAGCTTCCAGACTACGTTTACCTGGACAGATGGCGCCACGAGGTAAAAACTTACACAACACACCCCCTGTCAAACAATGTCTAAAGTGCCTAAGATTCGGGCATATATCTAAGTTCTGCAAAAACTCTGTTAAATGCTCAATCTGTGGAGAATCCCACTCCTACAGAGACTGCGCTATAAACCCCGAAAACGCAAAATGCTGCAATTGCCAAGGCAATCATGTCGCTATATCATCCCAGTGCCCCATCAAAAAACAAAAAATGACTGAAGCACAAATCAAGGCCAAGACAGTACCGTACGCGGAATTATTCAATGAGAAATCTTTCCCCCATCTGAATCCCTCAAAATCATTCACAACCCTTCTAAACTCAGACCTTTTCATGAACCTGATGGTACAGAGCATAGTAAAAATCATATCACTGAACAAAAACAAAGAAAACATCACTTCAAACAGCATAAAATCTATTTTGCAGGAAACATTCTCTGATTACAAAAAAACAATAACTTAGTAATGGATAATGTAAGCACAATAAATATAGTACAATGGAACGCACAGAGCATACTATGTAATCAACATATTTTCTACAAATTCCTAACTGATAATAACATTCATATTGCAATAATTTCGGAGACTTGGCTTCGGCCTCAACAAAAAATAAATTTTAAAGGATATTCAATAGAACGTAATGATACAGGAAATTTGCATAACGGCGTAGCAATTCTAGTAGATAAGAACATCCCTTATAAGAAAATTAAAACATACTTTGATAACGCTCTACAAAACATCTGTGTTAGGATTAAAACTTGCAATAATAAAGAAATTAGTATAGTTAGTATGTACTGCCCTTCTAGTTCTCTGCCTAAATTTGATAGTACGAAATTAGATTCTTTGTTGAAAAGTATTCCGCAACCTATGGTTTTAGCTGGAGATTTTAATGCTCATCATACTGCTTGGGGTTGTTGTTCTATCAAACCTCGTGGTAGGCAACTTCTCGACGTGATTGATGACAATAATCTAGTACTTCTGAATGAAGGTCAGGTGACAACAGTTGGAACGCATACTTGGCGTCCAAATGCACTTGATCTAACTATTGTTTCTCCATCACTATCTTTATGTTGTAATTGGTCAGTGCACGACGATCCATTAGGCAGCTATCATCTTCCTGTAATAACGAAAATCAATATTGTCAACACATCCCAAAATAATACAATCCTAATAGGTGATGAACCATTAAAGTTTCCAAATTACAGGCTAGTTAACTGGAAAATATATGCAGAGTCAGTTGATAATTTATTGCAAAACTTTCAAATAAATTTTAACTCTCCTGAGGATACCTACAAATCTTTTGTTTCCATTTTGCATGAAAGTATTCTGAAGGCTTTACCTTCAACCAGATCTCAATCCAGCAGTACATTAAATGCAAAAAGGAAGAAAAACAGGCCTCCACTTCCATGGTGGAATAACAAATGTAATGAAGTAGTATTGAAATCAAAAGAGGCTTATCTAACTTTTAAACATGATTCGACAGAACAGAATTACATTAACTTTAAGAAACTTCAAGCGCAAAAAAAGCTTACTTTGAAAGTAGAATGTAGCAATAGCTGGGCTGAACTTTGCCAAAGATTCAATAGAAATACGCCAATGTCTGTGATCTGGAATTATATGAAAAGGTTCAATAAAACTTCTGATTTCAACTGCAATAAAGGTAACAATTTATGGGTTCCTGAATTTCTGAAAAAGTATACTCCTGATTATGTACAAAATAGTATCAACTCCTATTCTGATAACTTCCAATCTAACATACTCAATTCTTTTTTTACAGACACTTTTACTTTGCCAGAATTAAAATCAGCAATAACCACTAGAAAAGATACTGCTTTTGGTTTGGATGGCGTTCCTTATGCTTTCATGAAAAAATTAAGTCCAAAAGGCATGCAAACACTATTACATATTTTTAATTACTTCTGGGATCAAAACTACATACCACCTGATTGGAAAATTGATTGCTTAATACCTATTTTAAAGCCAGAAAAGGAAAAAAACAATCCTGATTCTTACAGGCCAATAGCTTTAACTTCTTGCGTCGGGAAAATATTTGAGCAGCTACTTAAACAACGCTTGGAGTTTTTTGTTGAAAAGAATCATATTCTGCCTACTAACCAGTTTGGATTCCGTCGCGGCCATAGTGCACGAGAAAGTATATGCCATTTGCAATTAGACATACAAAAAGCTCTCAATCAAAATGAATCAATGGCTTGTATATTTTTTGACATCACAGGTGCTTTCAACAATGTAGATCATTCCATTCTGCAACACGAACTGGCATCTGTTGGTTTACCTGGGAAAATAATAAATTGGGTTTTTAATTTCCTCCATGGTCGAAAAGTCTATACAAAGCATCAAAACATGATATTTGGTCCAAGACTATCAATTAAAGGCACCTGTCAGGGAAGTATATTAAGTCCACTGATATACATCCTATACATACATAAAATAAATTCAGTCTTAGGATATGATGTATCAAATTTGCAATTTGCCAATGACTTAGCAGTGTATTATAGCAACAAAGACTGTAATAAAATCGTAAATCGCTTAATTGTGCATTGTTAAAACTAAAGTCATATTTTGGCTACCTTAACCTTAATATAAACATAAATAAAAGTAAGATTATAGCCTTTGGAAAAAATATTCCTCAGATTTCGCAGATATGTTATGATAACATTCACATTCCAGTTTCTACAGAAGCTAAGTTTTTAGGTGTTGTTTTCACTCGTAATTTGTCATAGAATAAGTATGTTGATCTCATAATTTGTAAAGCTAATAGAGCATTTAACATATTAAAATGTTTGTGCAGATCATACTGGGGAGCAGATCCCAAAATTTTGCTAACATTGTACAAGGCTTTAGTGCGCAGTCATTTTGAATATGGTTTTCTTTGTTTTTCTTCCAATAATCAGTTGCTTGATAAGCTTGATAAAATTCAGAATAAAAACTTACGTCTTATTTCTGGCGCATTTAGAACAAGTCCCATAAATTCAATGCAGATTGAATGCAATCTTCCACCTTTAGACATTAGATTCAAGTTCCTCAAATATAAATTTCTGCTCAAACTGATGTCTTTAGATAGACATCCTCTGATTTCCAAAATATATCATTTAGAATCTTCTCAGCCTCCTGGCTCCTTATACTTGCTTCAGGACTTATCTGAAATATCAAATTTTCTGGCTACATACAATACTAACAAGACTGACAACTGGCCATGTTATCAAGGATCTTTTCTTGGAAAATATCCAAAGATGGAAGTCATCATAGAAAAAGCACTGACAAACAAACAAGAGTTCTATGAGCTACTATCAAAATATCAAGACTTCAGATGTGTCTACACCGATGGATCTAAAAGTAATCTCAATGTCTCTGAAGCAATATACGACTCCCATTTGAAGATTGGTCATGCAATGAAGTTGGACAAGAATGCCAGCATTTTCACTGCAGAAGCTCTAGCCATCCTCTCAGCACTGCAGCATATTCAGATCAAATGCACAGAGACCGATAAGTGGATTATAGCCTCAGATAGCATGAGTGTACTTACGGCCTTGGATCACAACAGATTTGACACTAATACAAACTATTTGATTTACGGAATTAAGGAACTTTGGAAGACTCTAAGCACTGAGGGTATAAATATAGTTTTCATTTGGGTTCCAGCTCATAAAGGCATTACTGGTAACGAAAATGCGGACTTTCTAGCAAGAAGCGCAAACTCAATTGACATTGACACATCTGTCTGTCACTGTCACCACGACAGATGAGCAATTCTCAACATACTCACCGACCGTTTTACACTGAGGTTTTACAAATACCTCTACCGTTTTCGGATGTACTTTTTAACTTGAAGAAACAGACAACTACGAACTGGCGTAGACACTGGGACATCTCTGTGGGCCAGAAAGGCCAGTGGTACGCCGCAATAAAAGAGACTGGGCCATCTCAGTTACCTTGGTTCTGTAAAGGAAATAACTTTAAAAGCAGAAGATTTTACACAACAATATGCCGACTTCGACTTGGGCATTGTCGAATCAATGCCCATCTTCATAGAATGAAAATGGTGCCATCTCCATTGTGCCCGCACTGTGAAAGCGATAGCGAAACAATCGATCATATTATTTTCAACTGTCGATCCTTCGGCATTCAGCGCCTTGTGCTCATGGATCGGCTGATAGAGATTTATGCACACAATGATATCCCGTCCAACACTCAAGGATTACTGGACAATTCAGAAACATACCAGCCTTTGTACCAGTATATGGTGCACACGGTCCAAGAAATTTAGACGAATCTCGGATATGACTTTAACCTGGATAAGACTAACTACCGGATATGACGAATTTCATCAAAACTTGAAAAAACTACAAAGACATGGCTTCGGCCTTAACGAAATATTTACCATGAAGAAGACCTACACAGAACTGGCTTCGGCCTTTTGACCTAATTATGACCATTCGGCCCTATAGTGGCTCATGAAATGCAAATGAAGATTGAAAAAAGAAAGACCCATCAGATCAGGCTGTACGGCTCTGAGGCCTTTGCCTTTCCGAAAGGATAAAGATGTGAAAAAAAAAATAATCGAAATTGACGTTTGAGTGACCGTGAAATAAATAAACGGCGGTATCTCTTCTGTGTAAACGGTCAAGTGCGAGCAGGACTCGCAGGCCAAGGGTTCCGATCCCACTTGGAGAGCGTTACATGTGTAATTTTAGGTTTCCACATAAAAAAACTAAAGTAATCCCTGTAAACAAAATTAAATATTTTTGCAGACAGAAATTGGCAGTTTTCAGATTTTTCCCTTTGCTTGTGCTATAACTAAGTCCTTGCTTTGTGCCAAATTTCATGATTGTAGGACAACGTACCCTTTTAGGTCCATTGCGATAACTACGAAAATCTAACAATTTTACAGCATAAACGGTCGTATCCTTCGATTGAGTTGACCTAGAAGGTTGATTTTTTCACAGCTTCATGCGAGCACAGACCCTAACAATTGATATAAATTTCAGCTTGATTGACACACGGACATACAGACAGACAGACAGACGGACGGACAACAAAGTGATCCTATAAGGGTTATTTTTTTCCCTTTTTAAGGATCGGAACCCTAACAAAGTGATCCTATAATGGCCGCTGTAGACTCTCGCCGAGTGGTCTCGTGATGTCTCGGGCGAAAGCTCTCGCCCGAGAGGCCTGCCACGAGAGGTACCCTCTACACTCTCACCGCTTCAGTTGCGGTTGCGAACGCCGAGAGGATGGACACGTTAGAAGTCGCTTGCGCTCTTACGCTATGTGCTATCCATTATTATAACTATGTACCTACACATATGTCACACAAAAAAAATTGTGTCGTGTCGCCTCAGTAGGCACCGATCCATACAAATTACGAGATACTTTTAGCAGGTTATTTTCTGCATTTTTTGTTTATTTAATATACCACCCATAAAGACAAGTCTAAGCAATACATAACAGGTGTCCCGTAACTCATCGTTAAGCGAGTAGGTACCTACCCCAGGAGACACACGATATTTTAATTACAATGTATTACAAAATTTTAAAATATATGACATGGTATTTAAAAAAAACAAAATGTGTAAAGGGCTAACGCAGTGCAAGCCCAGAAATTTTCTAGTAATTTTGAGAGCAAATTATCGATAAACAGTGACATAGGTCTTTTTTCTCGTAGCGTAGGTTATCCTAGCAATACGTGCGCTCCGTACGGTTGCTCGCTGTGCACTGACAGTGAGCGAGAGTGAGTCTACTGCAATGCTCTCGGGCTCCTCGCGAGACATGGCGAGACCCTTTGACTCGGGCCCAAAAACCGCCACCGGAGCGAGAGCAGGCGAGACAACACGAGACACCCCGAGCGCGGCGAGAGGTACCCTCTACATTCTCCGTCTCGTCATGTCTCGTGATGTCTCGGCGAGAGTCTACAGCGGCCTAATGGGTTCCTTTTTTGTCCTTTTTATGGATCGGAACCCTGAAAACAAGCAAGACAGGAAAGTAAACTGAACTTTGGGTTTGGACTCTCCCTGGATGCAAAGAAAAGGTGTTACTTACTTCCCCCGCAATATAATAAAGCACTGCACTGCAACATAGCGGAGATGAAATGGGCTTGCGGGACAGACGAACTGAGACGGCATAACCTCACTTCTTGGCCTGATTCTGAGCTTTCCGCCTCGTTACTACGCCCGTGGCCGAGCCAGCTGCAGCTACCACCCCCTTATCGACGCTCTGACCGTTTCCTTCGCCTTTCTCGACGGGCGAAGCGGTTGTCTTGCTGGGAAACTTTGCTGTTAGCAGCCGAAGATCCGCCCAGCACTCGACCTTATGCCGGGTCTTGTCAGGCATCAGCAAATGACTCGATGGTGACTGGCCCGCGATCTATCTGCGTAGGAAAACTATGTTCCGGTCATCGTCAGCATCTCATCCTGTACCTCCTCAGCAGTATATATATATGTATAAAGGGCACTTAGCTCAGTAAAAATATTTGTATGACAGTAGTTCGCAGTTCATACAAAAGCAGAGCAGACCGTCAGGCTGCGTGACGTCAGCGGAGCCACAATCAAGCTGGCAGCGAGCATGAGACGCGACACACGAACAGCCAGCCTCCACAGCCACCTACAAACATCTAACTCAAATAGAACACAACTGTGTTTAAAGAGGATAAACATGGGCGACACGACACACAATCACAGTACAATCACATACTTTTTCATTCTAGTAATTAATCAAGCTTCCTATGCAGATCATGAATTCAGAAAGGTATTTTGGCTTCTTAACTTTACTGCTACAATGACGCATCTATGCTGCCTCAGTAGGCATTGCTTGTGTTGCATAATCAATTGATCAATTCATGCAGGACTATATAATGATAACCACTAGATTGGTCTGTAATTGGCATAATAATTGTGCAGTGCGAAGAACATCTATGTCAGGCTAGATAGGAAGTGAGTTTGGTAGTACAAGTAACTGACAAATCCACATTTCACATAAAATTGACCCGAGTAGCAATAACTCGCTTTCTATTTGTCAGGCGATAAAAGACATCATCCACCTTCATACCTTTCATCCAAGTATTGTTGAATACTCGTAGGTGATGAATTGATGATTGAAAAACACTGATGATTTATTATTTTTATGTAAAGGAAAGTGACTTAGATGTATTGATTGATCTAAATGTGTAAAAATAAGTCAAGTCAAAGTGTACCTTTTTTACAATTTGATAATATTATGTCTGAAGATTCCATAAAGTATTCTGGGTGATTAATTAGTATTAATGACATGCACTACTAATTGAGGAAACATCTGTGTCAGTCAGTATATCGGCCAGTAATTCTTCTCCCTCAATGGTCCAATGTAAAATAAAAAATTATGTGTTGTGTTGTGTTAAGCCGAGTAATATTATATATAAATTATTATTCATTGTCTGAGTTAATAACTGGTTTAATTTTCTTGCAATGAGATGTGTCCCCCTAACTCACACCTGTGGATCAGCAGGTGTCCCACCCACCTCATAATCTATCTATCCCCCTGATCTCAGTTATGGTAGAATGGCTTTACTACAGGTAAAAAAGACCATAGGTATATTTATTGTGAAACTACTTAAAATTTTGGCGGATCTCATACCAAGTGGTACTTTTAATATTATATAATATACATATAATTAGTGGTGGGTGCCACATAACCTATAAGCATATTAGAGGACAGCTGGAGTTGCTCAATCACAGAAGTATTCCAGGCACATTCTTTGATCCAGCACTTCCTGTATTATACCTAGGTGCTTTCGTAACGCACCTATATACCCTATGAAGGCAAACGCTATGCTGCTGGACTATGATTTAGTAAGTATACTGATCATATTATCATTGTGCAAGTCACTGACAATGCTTAGGTACCTATGAAATGTTAGCATGTACAGTCCCACAAGGATATTTTTCCTATTGCAGTGGGGCTGTAGGCTGTACCTACAAAATGTACAAGATTCATATCCTACCTAATGCAAATATATTCTACTCTATTTTTTAGTGGCATTTTGTTGCAACAAGGGTTTTGAGAAAAGAATACTCAGTTTGACACAAGTGCTTTATTTTCTTCTCGTTTAGTATCTTCAACACCAATCTGTACTCTGCTGATGTACTGATGTTGTCTCTATATTCACTTTATTTATTTGTTTGGCATATCCAGGTAGGAACGTCACAGGCATATATTTTCACTGCAGGAGTGTCATTTTTAGCTGAAACAATAATATAAACTCTTATTGATGGCTTCTACATCTTGCGCTAGTTTCTTGGTTGATTGACCCTGCCAGATTTTCATATCTGAAGCTCCAATCCATTGTACCTTCCTCTTCATTAGTGTTTTGTCTTGTTTTTTTAAAATCCAATGTGGATTGTGGTAGAATGTATCGTTAATCGTTATCGCCCGTTGCAGTTTATAAACGTCTCAGGGATGAAAGTGATAAATTGGGGAGCTCTTCGCTTGTTGATCAGCGTCCTGGATACAAGAAAAAGACTGATGTTTTGTTTTGATTTTGAGGTTATGCTGTAACTGTCAACGTCAAACTAATGTCAAATTGCTTCCAAAAAATACTCTCCACTATGACCAAGGCCTTACATTCATTTTGGAAAATTCAAAATGTCCGGCCAATCACAAGCCAGTATTTCCAGCCAATGAGAGCGACGTACACCAAGTACGGGCCGGGCATTCCAGGGTGTGCAATAACCTACACACCCCTGGAATTGCCGTCCCAGGATTGTACAGCCCGGAATGCACGACCCTGGAATACGCGACCCGTATTGCACGACCCTGGAATGCGCGACCAAGGATTTGCCATCCTCTGGTACACGGATTCCAGGGTCGCGTATTCCAGGGCCGTGCAATACGGGTCGCGTATTCCAGGGCCGTGCAATATGGGTCGCGTATTCCAGGGTCGGGCATTCCAGGCTGAACAATCCTTGGTCGCCAAATACGGGCCGTGCAGAAAGCTCAGGCAGAAAGTGTACAGGGGTGGAAATCACGGCCAAGGAATACACGACCCGTATTGCACGACCCTGGAATTGCCATCCCAAAGTACGCGTATTCCACGGTCGTGCAGTACGGGTCGCGTTTTCCAGGGCTGTGCATTCCGGGCCCCCGATTGAATTGGGGCTGAGAATTATTCGGTTTCCATAACGGCATGGTACCAGGGCGCTGTTGCCAATTGGGCAATGGGTTAGCGAAGTTGAATGGTCGGGACATCGGCATAGGCGGCACTGAAGGGGCGCTATGGATAGGGCTCATTTTTATAATGGGCTGATAATGGGGATGTTTTCGATCAGATAGGGGCTCATTTCGATTTTGAAGGTACATGACGTTCACTTCCTCCTGTACATATTCCAAAGCCTTTTCGATAGTTGCGGGTCTCATACACCGAATACGGGAACCTAGCGGCTCTTTCAGTCCTCTGATGAAAGATTGCAATGCGAGTTTTTTATATAACTCCCGTTTCGCTTCAATCGTTGTGGCGACACTCTCATGCAATGTTACATAGGTCATTATGGTACTAAAAAGACTTTGGCATCGCTCATAAAGATCTTGTGGGGTGCTTTGGCCTTGTGATAGGAGGGACATATCATTGTAAAGTGCGGTCTCGTCTCGCTGATCGGCAAAGTTATTGATAAGGGCACTTTTAATACCTATCCAACTATCTGGAATGCATCATTGGAATTGATCGTTCGCGCTGCGGCACCGGTGATTTTATTTAAAATACCATTCAGCAGACATAAATTCGTTAACTCATTTTCAGGGCCTGGTTTCACGTATGCACTAACTAGCTGGTCGCATAACTGTATGAACCTAGTTAGTACATTGGGGTTACCGTCAAACTCGGGAAGGAGCCTTAAGGCCTTGTAAATGATATCTACGCCTGTGCTCTCCATTCTTCTACGTGATCTACGACTTTGTACTTGTTCGTCTTCCTCCACTTCTTCTATTCGTCTGAGAAAATCTTGGGCTACTCTACGGTTCCCTACTACACTACTGGGGTAGTAAGTCGCCGATTGTCGTCGTTGGACGCGTGGGTGGAAAATTTTGGAAATTTAATATTATACAGGGTTAAAAATAGGATTAAACTAGGGGATGAGCAATCACAAGAAAGAATCAAGTGTACTCACATAAGCATCTTGGTATCTCTGGGCGTATCGATGTCTGGATACTCCTCCGCTGGCTGACCGACGTGATTTATTTGTAGGTTTCGGGATAGCTGACGACGTTTCCCGGGCCACAGGAACCAGGATTGGCAGGAACCAGGAAGCACTGACTCAACTATCCTACCGGCTGCGCCAATTACGTTTGGTCGCAGCGAAGGATCCAAAAAAAACCAAAATGATTTTAACTTATTTTATTAATTATTTCTACAGAACCTAAATTCTAAAAACTAGCTACGTGAGGGTATCTGCACCGTCAGCCGTCTTGGCTTACACGAGGCACGAAAAGCAGGTCATCGGAATGGTCGGCTGTATCCATGAAAGTACGTATGTAACACACGTTTTTGGGTATTGTTGGTAGTGTTCTGCCATCAGTTTTTTTCCAAGTGAAAATTAACTCCCTCCAAGCCATCTTTAATGGCCTGAAAAAGGCAACGTCCAGGGGTTGAGTAAGGTGTGTGGAGTTGCTAGGCAAAAATACAAAACGGACGCCGACAGTTTTACATTCTGCAACTAAGTCCATCGACAGATGGGAGGAAAGGTTGTCACCTATCAAATATTTGTCTCCAGTTTTGTTGCTGAAGTAAGGTAGGGCGATACTTCTCACCCAGTCTGCGAAAGTAGCGCTGTCAAACCAACCAGATTTCGTACAATTGTATCTACACCCTTTAGGTCCGTCGTGTCTCCATGTTTCATACATATTCAGTGCCTTGTAAACCACGTACAGGCTCAATACCGTGCCATCTGCTGCAGCCGCCATCATAATTGACGTCGCCCCTTTTGTGTGGTTCATGACTCGTTCTGGGTACCTACTTGACACTTCTTTTCACCAAAACTCTTTTCCTGCCAGGGTCATCTGTGAGGTTCGTCTCATCATAATTAATTATATTTTCTGATGGCACGCCTTGTAGGGTGGTTTCCAGCTCGTCAAAATAACTTTCTATTATGTCTGGTGACACAGCTGCTCTTGAGCGCTTTATGTTTTGGCCGAATCTCAAGCTTATTTTCTTGTCATGACGCCGGAGAAAAGACTTGACGTAATCAGCACCTAGCATGTTGTTTTTGAATTTTTTCACCACAATGCCCAACTTATCAAGATACCCTTTGATTATGAGCCCAGGGGCGTCTCTAGCCCATGTGGCGCCCGGGTGCAATCATCACCCAAGCGCCCCCTAGTAAGCGCGCGGTCAAAATGGATTGGGTAATGGGGAGGGTCTAAGAATAAATTTTTCGATAGAACTTGTATTCTTTTTCAGAGATTCTTCTTTCTCCAACTTTCTTTTTCGGCTCTGTGAACCAGAAAGTTTCTTTTTTCCATCGCCTTCTGACATCTAAAATGAATAATACATTATGTAATATAGGTATTTTAAAGTATATTTTATTTATAGGCACCTAAATTATGTGAATTAATATAGCCTAGCCTATGTTAATTCTGAATATACAAAAATCGCTCGTAAATGGTGAAAGAATTATCAAAATCGGTTCAGTAGTTTCGGAATAAACTCGCCGAACTCGGGATTGAAACCCGCGACCCCTGGCTTCGTAGTCCGGAGGCAGGAGTGAGTCAGGTCAGCATCATATCGATCTGCCTGCCCAAATCTGTCAAAATATCCCAACTGATATTGAACTATAGATATCTACTGTCTTCCAGCTACCCTGATAATGTCATCTGACCATCGGCACAGAAGAGATAATAGTACTCCGTACAGAACGGCGACTCCCTTCCCCGCGCTGATTCAGATACCGCACCCCACCCCTGGCGTCTAGGGACTGGTTGAAATATCAATAGACGCGGTTGAACGCCTGACGAGTGACCGCGCGTATACGGTGAATAATAACCGGTAATATAATATGGTGAAGTTTTGTGCAATATTTGTGTGTCTGTCGTCAACTAGAAACAGCAAAGACAGGAGATTCTTTCGGTTCCCGACTGATGAAAGAAGGTAAGCAACAGCAACTCTATTGTTGTTCTTTTGAGAAATAAAAATTCTAATACCTTAACTCCCGGAATGTAACTTGGTCAGCGTTTGCTGTGTGTCTCGCTCTCTCACAAGGACAGACTTTATGCGAGACAGAGACAGAGTTATATGTTTGTAGTACTTACTAGCTACTGACTACGATAATAATTGATAATAAATAAGTCAGTGTCGTAATATTTTATTTTTAACCGACTTAAAAAAGGAGAGGTTCTCTAAAGGTTCTCTTTCATATTTTATTTTCTAAGATACCTAGTACTAAACCTTCCGTAATACATAATTATCAATTAAGTACATTTATTATATAGGTATATTTCGTGCTATTCGTTGTTGGTGCGATTCAACAACGCAAACGAAGCACTTCGAGTTGAAAACTATTTTACCCACACTTTGCCTTCCTCGACCATTTATTAATAAAATACGCTAAATGGTTTACACATTTGACGAATATAACGATAGTATCTAAGCTAGCAGGCACTACGGGGAACTTGATAACGTTCTCGAAGATCTTCGTTTGTGTTTTTTTTTGCTCGCATGGCGTGGTATGGTGTCCTTTGATAGTGCCGTTGAGCTGCTAGTCCTTGAAGAACTTTCAGAGAGAGTGCGTGCGTTGACAGAAAAGTTGATTGACCCAAGTACGCACGCACTAACTTTGTCGCAGCGGCGGCGCGCCGCCATTAGCTGGGTCCACATACAGCGAGCTTCGGCCGGGTCTCGCTCGAACCCTGTCCTGTAGTGGTTTGGTTGTTTTGATTCCCTTAGAGACTAGGTACCTACTTAACATAAAATTCGAATATTGTTCAATCCTAACGATGTTTTTACATAGGTAGGTACCTACCTACAACAGTTCACGCCAAGTGTCTCTTACCTACTTCAGAATAAGTAATAGCAGGTAACAACAACATAACATAGCTTCACGCCTTTTCCCATAAAAGGTGGCAAAGGCACTGTGCCCACTTTTAGACAGTTATTCGATACCTACCTACTCCATTTTTGTAACTTAATGTATGAAGGATCAAAGTGAACATTAACATTTTTTAGGATTTCAATGAGAACCCGACTAGGTACCTGTTTTAACGGCAGCGCCCCTACAAAGTCACTTCATAATAATGCAAACGCTTGTGTTCGGGTCGCGCCGTCGTCTTTCGATTCGCCCGACGCAAATTTGCCGCGCTACCAGCCCTAGCAATATTTACGCACACATTTGCACGTATACAAACATCATTTGGTCATGTAGTAGTAATAGGTGCTTATTTTACGAGCGTTCTATGGAGTGTCCGAGGTGTGCCATCGGGCTGGTGGTCTGCCCGCTGCTCTTTTCCCTGTTCGCGGCCGCCACTCTGTTGCTGCCTTGGTCCACCTTCCGTCCTCCCTTCTGACCAAGTTGCCCGCCCATCGCCCATAGGAACAACCGGACAGCGGGCGGGACAGCAGGCAGGAGAGGTATCCGCACATAACGAATTTCGGCCCAAGCTGAATCATAGAACTTCGTTCGCTTCGCTCGCTCGTTCAAC
>CAUOQF010000173.1:0-11564 GCA_963457715.1 Argyresthia albistria | reverse complement strand
AAACGCTCGACCGGTTGGACCGAGAGGAGCGCCGGCCAAAGTACCAGCCGACGACCCTGGACCTGGAAGACGGCTTGCAAGCGCTCAACCTGGACCGGTCGTATGACGACGAGCAGTACCGGACGGCGAAAGTCAACGAGAATCTGGCGAGGTTGAAGCAGGAGCAGGAGGTGAAGCGAGCGAAGCACCTCGCGAAGAGACAGGGGTCTGAGGAGAGGCGGGGGGCGGAGGAGAGGCGGGGGGCGGAGGAGAGGCGGGGGCGGAGGAGAGACGGGGGGTGGAGCCGTTACAAGCGGTGCAGACGGACGGGCTAGTGACGACGAAGCAGGCGCCGGACAAAGTGAGGCTGCTTACTAAGAAGGACGTCAAGGATAGGTGAGTGAACCAGTTTCAGCTGGCCGAGCATTGACCGTCGCGCGACGCAGGCAAGCATCGGATTTTGATTGCTGTCTTTGAATTACTATGGATCTGACATTGGCGGTGACAGATGCGGTAGGGATGTTGGGATTCCATAAGAACCGCCAAAAGCCATTGCTGGCCTGATTTGCGAGTCGGTTATAGTAGGTCTAGCTTTTATTGCCTTTGTGTATGTGTCGGCGGCCGATAGTAGAATTGGGCACATCATGAAACGATAAAATCTCTTAAGGCAAACACTGCGGTAGCTTAGGTGAAGACTAAAGGGGGCGAGCGCAGCGAAGCCCCCGAATAGTCTTCGTGTTCGTTTGAAATGTATAACACAAAAAACATCACGTAGTGCTGAATAAAAATGTTTTTAATAAGACAAGTTTTCGGTAAAATCCGCCACATCATGATGTGCCCAGTAATTGCTTGGGCATTTCATGAAATGGCGGGGCACAAGACGGCACATCATGATGTGCCCGATTCTACGATCGGCCGCCGACATATGTATTGTATATTAGAAAGTAGAAGCGGAGCAAAAGGACATCTCCGGTGGGTCCCGGAGGGAAGGTTGTCAAATGTATGATGATCAAAAATGGCCCGCTTCGGAAACGCCAACCAAAAGATATTGTGAAGTTTCTGACCCAAAACCGGAATTTTGCGTACACGAATGAAACCTGTGGCAGTTGTTACATAATATAAAGTGCTTCGTCTTACGCGGATAGTCTTTCGCGGATAGTCTTTCGCGGATAGTCTTACGCGGATAGTCTTACGCAGATAGTCTTTCGCGGATAGTCTTACGCGGATAGTCTTACGCGGATAGTCTTTCGCGGGTAGTCTTACGCGATAGTCTTACGCAGATAGTCTTTCGCGGATAGTATTACGCGGATAGTCTTACGCGGATAGTCTTACGCGGATAGCTAGAAAGTCGAGTAACGGGTTTCTCAGAAGAACTCACGGAAATGTTACATGACTAGCAATAGGCTGGTGGCCTGTCAAGTCAAAATAGATACTTTTTATTAACTGTCAAAACGGAACTTTTGTTCCTGAGTTCTATGAAATAACTACAGAATGAGGTCATGTAAAAGTGCCA
The DNA here is from genome assembly GCA_963457715.1 of Argyresthia albistria. Lineage (NCBI taxonomy): Eukaryota > Metazoa > Arthropoda > Insecta > Lepidoptera > Argyresthiidae > Argyresthia > Argyresthia albistria. Next base: position 10,072 of record CAUOQF010000173.1, on the reverse strand, counting down.
TCAAACGCTGTCTTTTTTTGCACTAAATTGACTTTATAAAATAAATCTGCGAATGTCAAGCCATTTTGTACATAATGCATCAACTTAGGACTTGTTCCTAGATTTATTGGATTGCCTTGGCCACAAGCCTATTCGAGTATTCTATCCATAATCTGCAGATTTGTGATTGCTAGTGTCAATTTTGACATAAAACCCATAGCGCAACTGTCAAATGTAACGCGTAATCTGCAGATCACTGATAGGTTACTGGGATCGGCCGTTAACGACGTCGACCGGGCGACAAAGACTGGCACGATGAGCACAGAAGAATGAATGTCTTTGACTAGAAGTGTGTTGTTATTACAGAAAGGAGATAATCAAACAGCAGAACGGCCACGGCTCAGCTTGCAGCCTCGAGCTGAAGCGGTCGCGCAAGAGGCTGGAAGACAAGCCGCGCAAGCCGGCGGAGAACGGCGTGCTAGCCGCGCACAGCTCGAGGAGCATACCAGGTACTGATACCACATATACTATAATATTATACTATAGTCTATTCGTGATAAGAATGCAGTAAAGTCATCACTGTCCGGCGGCCTAGCCATGCCCCGCAACCAATCAAATCGTTTCCAATTATCAAGCCAAGTTCACAGTGACCAGTTGAAGGCAAACTTTCGAACGCGAAGGTTGTGTCCTGTCCTGTGAGTGTGTTAACAGATTTAAATTTCACTGCATTCTTATCACGAATAGACTAATACAGATAGACCATCTAGAACTAAATATGACACCGGCGTAAACTGAGATGCTACGGAAGCTTTGTTCGAAGCCATTATCGCTTGGTGCAGCACCATCGAAAAATTGCAAATACCACGAGATGGCGCTGAAATATATATAGGATTTAGTCTAAGATTAGCGCCACCTAGAAGTATGTTAACTGAAACCATGGCGTTTAAAGTACAAATCTTACTCCTCACGCCATCTCTTTTTTACGAAGTGGTACTAATTCTGTATGGGATGAGCACCATGTGGTCATACATAATCGACCACGGTGGTTCCGTCCGTGTGGGCTGATGGGAATGTTTCAAGACTAGGATATCAACGTCCGTCGTGCACTCCGCGCCCGCCGCCCTCGGGCTGCAGAGGTGGGGAGAGACGCGGTGCGGGGCGGGCTGCAGAGGTGGGGAGAGACGCGGTGCGGGGCGGGCTGCAGAGGTGGGGAGAGACGCGGTGCGGGGCGGGCGCGCAGAGGTGGGGAGAGACGCGGTGCGGGGCGGGCTGCAAAGGTGGGGAGAGACGCGGTGCGGGGCGGGCTGCAGAGGTGGGTAGAGACGCGGTGCGGGGCGGGCTGCAGAGGTGGGGAGAGAAGCGGTGCGGGGCGGGCTGCAGAGGTGGGGAGAGTTCCGGTGCGGGGGCGGGCTGCAGAGGTGGGGAGAGACGCGGTGCGGGGCGGGCTGCAGAGGTGGGGAGAGACGCGGTGCGGGGCGGGCTGCAGAGGTGGGAAGAGCGCGGTGCGGGGCGGTTTGCAGAGGTGGGGAGAGACGCGGTGCGGGGCGGGCTGCAGAGGTGGGGAGAGAGAGAGACGCGGTGCGGGGCGAGCTGCAGAGGTGGGGAGAGACGCGGTGCGCTTCGCCGCGCGCGTCGTTCTCGTCCCCCCCGCCATACCGCTCGCTTCCCCTCTAAGACCGTCTTACCTCGTCCCTACCCACCTCTTTACCCCCGTGGGCGCGGGCTGCACGACGTTGATACCCAATCCAATATAGTACTTCATACGACAGGTACTATATTGATATATACTCACTTAAATAGGCGACTAGTACAGGTCGCGCCTAGATTCTAGAGACTAGAGAGAGAAAGATGAGAGCCCCTTTTGGTGCCAAGAAACTTGGCGGAGCCTCTACTAGTCATTGATTGTATCACTTGGGAGTTCTCTAAAGCCGGGAATACACATGCAAGTAAAACAGACATGTAGCTTGCATACAAGTTTTATGACAAATGCAAGTTACTAGCCCTCAGTGATACACTTGCAAGTTGCGTACTTGCATGCCTGTTTTTCCAAGACGTATACACATGACTGTAGCTTATACTTGCATCCTAGTTCTCTCTAGTATTCTCTGTACAACTGAAATAAACCTTATAGTCTTCTCATCTCCCCACCCCGTGACGACATAATAATACAAAAGAAATCTACTTGCGCGCAAGATACATGCAGTGTATACACATGAAAGTAGCTTGCACGTGCAAGGAGCTTGTATGCAAGTACTATGCAAGTTTGCAAGCTACATGCATGTGTATTCCCGGCTTTATATCCCTTTTTCGATAGGTGTCCGTGCTGATACTGTTGTATCAGTGGAATAAGTTACTGTTTATTCTTCGTCTTCATATTTCAGCAGGCTCGTCGCACAGCCCTCAACCGAGCAACAGCTTCGATCTCAAAACCCACCTTGTAGTCTCATTGGACGAGGTCGACACCCGCCGCTCGCCCAAGCCGCACACGCACACAAACGGCGACGCACACACGCACGCCGACACACACACGCAAGACAAGTGGGAGTGTACTACTTGCACGTACATCAATAAGGCTTCTTTGCCAGTGTGCGAGATGTGTGGCAAGTCGAAGCGGGGACCAGAGATTCAGCCGCTGACGTCAGGCGGGAGGGAGTGCCCTACCTGCACGCTCGTGAACAAGCGAGACGCGAAGATATGTGATGCGTGTGGGTCGTCATTGGAGCACTGCCCGACCTATATTTGAGGTATTTAGACGGTGATGGAAAGAGTTACTGGATATAGAGGGCGCGATTGTACCTCAGCCACGCTGTATGGTTTGTGTCGTATAGCGAATATGAGATGGAGAGATTGGAGTTTGCACTGTATAGTTATAGTTGTGGTATATTGTTGAGTTTTAGGGTGTTTTATTTGGAGATATGTTTCTGTTGGTTTGACTTTTTTATTTTTTATTTACGCACAGCGTGACTTTCGACATTTGTTTCCAGCATTTTGTTATATTTTCACGGCTTCGACTATGTCTCTTGTTTTGTGAAGTCTGAGGCGATGCTCCAATGTTTGCCCGAAGCGGGATGTAAAAGTGTAGGAAGTTGTGTGGAGATGTTGTAAATGATATCTACTAAATCTAAGGTTTCAAAAATATATTTCCTCTGGCTTTTAAACAAGCTATCCTTCGATAAATTAAAGAGTCTAAAATATAGTTTTCAATCTTAGTTCAGGTTTATTGAAATGTTAAGTAATATAAAATTCTTCCGAAATATGTTCGTATAATCTTGTATCTTAAAATATTCTATCGTCTCGTTTCCATGTAATTAATTATTAGTATTACAGAACATGCCATGTCGTTAGACATTATTACGGCGGCGCTTTATTTTTTCCTGTTATATAGGTCCTATTCTTGTTGTCTGTTGCTTTGTAAAACAGGGTATAATTAATATTGATTGGTCTATCTAACTATGGTAGGTTATGCAACGTTATAGCAATCTGAATTAGTTTTAACGAGGCTTATTTAACATTGTTCCCTAGAAACGTATTTTATTTATAATATGAAGATAAAATCTCAAATTATGTGAATCAGCGCATTATAAAGTTTATTGAAAACCGTGTCAAAGCGTGGTGAAGTTAATATTAAAGTAAATAAAGTAAATTATTGTAATCATAGTGTTCATTTATTCGCCTTCTAAGATGCTTTAAATATAGTTGGAAATTAGATAACGCTTACGAGATTGTCGCTAAACATATACTTTATTGATCTGTGTACAAGGTGTAAATGAATTAACGCAAAATGAGAAACCTACTTTTTTAGGGACATCATTCTGAGCAACTTTTATTATGAAACCGGTTTGATCAGAGCAACTTTATTTTTCACTTTCCAGTACATTTTGGCCTGAGTGGGTCAGCTGGAGAAGTGAAAAATAAAGTTGCTTTAATCAAATCGGTTTCATAATGAAAGTTGCTCAGAATGATGTCCCTAACAAAGTAGTTTCTCATATTGCGTTAATTCATTTACACCGTGCATATTGTCAGTGTTTGTTTGTATAAAGTAGAGTATAATATTTAAATTCTGGTCTAAAGCCAATATGCGGGCGTTGAATATGACGAACATATAACTCTAAAGCTTATGGGTCAAGGTTGGTATTAGATGTTTCCTTGATTGAAACTTCTCATGAGTGAATCCATCATTTGTTTGAGTTATTGTATGATTTGTGTAAAATATTCACTATGAATCGTCTGATGCCGCCATAACTAACGTCATTGTTAATATGTAGATATTCTAGTTGTATACAACTATAGTGATTTCACAATCACATTATACATAATAATTATATTTACAGTCCACGCAGATAATGAAGGGATTGTACGAATAGCGACATCTTCAGTTAGATGTATGTTACCGGCAAAGTATGAAGTATGAATCCAGGGATTCTATAGAGTAGCTAGGCATAGTGTAGAGCATTTTAGGCATTCTATACAATGCCTAGGTATTCTATAGAATGCCCGATTTCATACTTTGCCGGTAACAGATACACCCAAACAACTTATTATTGCTATTGAATCTGCGTTGTAACTTTAACAAATCCTCAACTTCCAAAATAATTAAAACCGCGGCTCAGAATTGCAATACACATTATTGTGTTCGTTAACGTAGTAAATGAGTGGATAGGAATAGTGCAATGACTCGCAATTTATCGTAAACATCATCCCATTCATTATCGACGCGGCTCACAGAATATGCATCTCGCACAGCGTGACGAATAAATGATACTTAGTCGTAGATTAGGCAAATTCAAAACACTGAGGACGTGTATTTTTCTATAAAAATATTTATAAATACATGTAGACATTCTCATAATAATACAAAGTTATGCTTCTTACCTAAGGAGCCATTAGTTAACTTTGATGTCTAAAACATAAATATTGCAAGCACATATAATAGGGAGTATTTAAAATGGAGGATTAACATACGCAGCTAGACGAAATGTACTAAATTACCAATAAAATATTGTTTTACGAAGAAAGAATTTTATTCACACCTATATTTAATAATAACTTATTTTTAGCACAGATGCTATAAATAAAGATAGAACCTAGAACAAAATATGACATCAGCGTAAACTGAGATGCTACGGAAGCTTCTTTTGTTCGAGGCCATTATCGCTTGGTGCAGCACCATAGAAAAATTGCAAATACCACGAGATGGCGCTAAGATATAGGATTTATTCTGATATTTGCGCCACCTAGAAGTATGTTAACTGAAACCATGGCGTTAAAAGTACAAATCTTACTCCTTTCGCCACCTCTTTTTACGAAGGTTTACTAATTCTAATTTGTATGAGATGAGCACCCTGTGTTTTTAGTCAGAATACCAAAGGGCAATAAATCGAACTAGCCGTCATTCTATTTCCATCAGCGCCTAGCTCCAGGTATAATAGTCCTATAGCCACCGCAGTCGCTTCTATTCTATTTCTATCAGCGCCTAGCTCCAGGTATAATAGTCCTATAGCCACCGTAGTCGCTTCTATTCTATTTCTATCAGCGCCTAGCTCCAGGTATAATAGTCCTATAGCCACCGTAGTCGCTTCTATTCTATTTCTATCAGCGCCTAGCTCCAGGTATAATAGTCCTATAGCCACCGTAGTCGCTTCTATTCTATTTCTATCAGCGCCTAGCTCCAGGTATAATAGTCCTATAGCCACCGTAGTCGCTTCTATTCTATTTCTATCAGCGCCTAGCTCCAGGTATAATATTCCTATAGCCACCGTAGTCGCTTCTATTCTATTTCTATCAGCGCCTAGCTCCAGGTATAATAGTCCTATAGCCACCGTAGTCGCTTCTTCTAACATTATTCTTCCCAGGGAAGTTGTAATACGGATAATATGCCCCAATCCTCTTATTGAACACCAGATACGGCGGCGGATCGTTGGTCAACGGCTGAGTGCCCCAGGACCTTCTAACAGCATTTCTTTTACCTTTCTTCCTTTTTAAAACATCCTTAGTTTTATCGTAGTTTCCCTTATCGAGTGCGCGTCTTCGCACTTTATGTTTCTTTATGTTATTCGCTTTCATTTCATAAGGTAGTGGAATGACACTCAAATGGTCGGCATCTTGTATGCCCAAATGTCTCTTGACTTGGGTCGTGATGGATTCAGAGAGCACCTTGGTATGCCTGATTTGTTCTGGCTTGGATGAAGGAAGTGGTATAACCCTGAGTTCTTCGTAAGACTCTTCTTCCACATTGGCAATCGTCATTTGAAGGTATAGGCACGTTAGAAGAATCTAGAATAACGAAACAAAATAAAACAAAACAATAAAACAGATAGGTACAGATCTCAAGGTGACATTGCTGGCATTATAATTAGACAAAGGTCCGTAGTACCTAAATGGAATAACAATAAATCAACTCACTTGCAAAAGTAGTGTTCCCATTGTCACTTTGTTCACTGGCACTTAACTCTACTCTTATTAATCGGGGGTAGTTAGGTACGTGTGCTGTAAAGTTTGTTTTCTAATACACTCAAGGAGACAGTTCGTAAACTCATGCATAGAGTGTGTAAGTGCATTTCAGGTGAAAGAGTGAAGTTCACATGAACTTGACTCTTACTTAAATACTGAACTCAATTCGGACTTCTTAGCCTACTTTTACCGGAACAAAATCATATGGAGTCGACAATTATATTTATTTATGCGGTTTAACAGCTTTCAAGATATGTATTTTTTTATTATTTACTTTGATTATTTTTATACCGTCAGTGGGGGTGGTAGAGTTAGGAAGGAGTCGGCATCAATCAAGTGCCCACTTACACATGAACCATGTTGGATTCTATGAATCTATCATAATTATTCATTCTTGATTTCAAATAAAGACCTGTGCACCTCGGTATAATATTAATGGGCGTTATGATATGAACCGACTCCAACGTTCGAGGCTTTTCCTGTCCAAAATGTAGGTTGGAAAAATTAACACCTAAACTTGACAACAAATTATTTAGTTAGATAGTTTAGTTCGCTCTACATTTACCTCGTTGTTTACATTTCTCATATTTAGAAATGATGTGAAAGTTCTCGCGTTATGTACGTATAGACATATTGGCGCGGGATTGGCTTCTAACTTTGTAGGGTTATCTGATAAGTACTTACCTTTAATTTCACACTTGCCATATGCGGTTTAATTTTATTACTCCCAAATTACTATCCATGTGTTTGGCGCGCACAAATATAGGTACCTAGATATGTTGACTGTCTACGTGGGTGCACCGGTACCTACTCGCCCGTGTGAGATACAGACAGAGCCTATAAACTTCATGTTTTCTGTCCTCCCTGACGTCATAATATGAAGGCATGCAGCCTCAACTAATTAACCCTATGAGCTGTCTATTGCTTCAACAGTTTGGAAAGTCCCATTACCTGCCAGTTTTGCTAATTAGCTGCATACCTACTACTCTTTACAACTCCCAGATTCTTGAACTTGAATTAGTTTTGCAATAATGTTTTGTTATCGTATAAAATGACCTTCACCTTCGGTAGTCGTCACCAGTTTTACCATCAACCACCAACATGAAGGTCCATCTTCTAATTTTATCGGTAAGTGAACACATTATTTAACCTACCCGGGGCCCGTGCAGAGATGTTGTAGACATGCCATGTGTTAACGATAAATACGATTTGGGGTAAGTATATTATTAAATGTCTTTTAACCACCCCATATGGAAAAAGGCGTGCTATGTAGCAGTTTTTCACAATTCCTTAAAATAAGGCTGTATTAATTTCTTGTAAGAAGAAAACCTGCAACGTCTGTTTTTCCTTTCATCAGATCGCGTGTTTCTCGTGCCTCGTGCCGCCGGCTATGTCCCACCTGCTGGCAGCCAAGGTAGCAGCTGTGGGGGCTGCGAAGGGGCTGGCGGTGTTGGCTGCTAAGGGGGCGCTGGTGAAGGGCGCTGCTTTGTTGGCTGCTAAGGTTTGTTACGATTATCGTCTGCTGTAACTTGTCATTATTTACTGCTAATGTTAATTACTTAGTCCATATTATGTACCATCCCCTACAACGTATGTTTTGAGTACAACTACTAATACCTATTACCTAGTTCAATTTATTGCTTTCGTTTTACATTGTCCCATCTCAGTTGAATCAACAATTTCATTTTGATTTTAAAGGGGGCGGCAGTCAAAGGTGCCGCAGTTTTGGGGGCAAAGGCAGCTCTCGTGGGTGGCGCAGCGTATCTCGCTAAAAAGGCAGCCTATAAGGGAGCAGCCCTTGTAGCAGCCAAAGCAGCAGCAGTACATGGGTTAGCGGCAAATGGTGCAGCCGTACTAGCAGCTAAAGCGGCAGCAGTGAAGGGCGCAGCGCTCCTGGCTAAAGGAGCGGCTTTGAAAGGGGCGTCGTTGTTAGCAGCCAAAGGGGCGCACTTAGTCGGGACCGGCCTTGCAGTTAAAGGAGCCTTGGCGCACCATTTATACCCGCCACATTTCTACGTAAGTGTCTTTTCATCGTTACCATTGTATCTGTTTTTGTTTTCGTCATTCATTACGATCTGTTCTTTGTACGAGTATTTTATCAGAAGGGATGCTGCCGAGACTTACACTGCCCCCTGAAATAGCTACCTACTAAACTAACGAACCTTCCAATCTAATCAAATGTATCTCAATTTCAGAAGCCGCATTTGATAGGCGTAGAGACATATCCGGCCTTGCAGGCCATTCCCCCGGTACCCCCCCAGTTCCCCGCAGTCCTAGCTGAGAGACTATCAGGACTGTACGACATCGCAGCTGATTCTGTCTCCAAACAAGCCGAGGCTGTCAACGAGTTAGGCGCAGCTTTGCAAAACAAATACTCCGCCCCTTACCCGTATCAAAAGTGAGTGGCATTTGGCGTGATCATTATGGAATAAACTTAAAAATTACTGGATGTGTTTTTTTTCACAAAGAAACCTTGCCCAACTAAAGTATAAGAGCGAAACTTATGTCGCCCCTCTGAAATATTCCAAACTTCTATTACATTCAGCAATGGCTAACACTTTAAAAGTGCGTCCTAGATTTGTTTTTAGGCAGCAGCTGATGGTCTTAGATAATAGTATTCCTATAATTTAATAAGTAGTAAGTTGACAACTTATTTCGTACGTCAAGTAGTAGTAGTGCATGTGCATCTGATACAGTATGTTGACTAGGTAGGTAGGTACTTGACTCTGATGATGACCCTTAAATATTTCAATTGCTTGCCTACCTAAATCAATGTTAGAGTGCATACCTATAAATATATTTGTTGTTACAGATCAGTGGATTTAGCTCCCGTACTAGAATCACCTAAACTCTACCATGTCCCACTGATTCAACATGTTGTAGAGACCTCCCATGTGTATCAAGTTCCTTTAGCCACAGATTAATAATGCTTTAGCCGAGCGAGTGACAGTAGAGGGACCCAACTTATACTATGATACACTATTTCAACACGTTATTCGGGATTCGGGACCCCTGACTGTGTGCACCGAAGTGATAGTTAATTAATTAATAATTTTATGATTTCTGCTAAAATAAAGGAAAATAATAACGAAAGATGTTGTTCTAAATGTGATGGAAATCATCGTGAGGAGTTGTTCATTACTCCGCGATGGGCTAGCCCTTTGTCATGTAAAATGGAGATGCTAAAAGTGGGCACAAAGTGCCTCTGCCACACTGCATGGGAAAAGGCGTGACGCTGTTAACGACGTAAATAAAAAATATTTTTCATAAAAAAAAAACTGATATTTATTATTATGTTCATCGGCCGTTGAGGTCCATAACAGTACTTCTAGTAGGTACCTACCTCCCTAAACCTAAAGCTAGTATAATTATATCCATCCAACCTGCACTCACATTTCGTGTCCAGTCTGGTGTTACGCTGATCATTCCACTACAGTGCACAGCTACAACTACAATACAACAAACCTTTTAAAATCTACTGGTTTTTCAGGATCTTTTAAACTCAGTAGCATTAAGTAAGGTCGCACTAAACCATTCTGGTTCACCTTTCGACTCTATTCCGGGGCAACAAAGTGGAAGTGTGGGTTTGTGTGATTGTAATGCAACAATGTTACCCAATCTGAATGACCATTCGCATATGAAA
>CAUOQF010000172.1:0-17262 GCA_963457715.1 Argyresthia albistria | reverse complement strand
TTTTTATGTTGTAACGTTGCTGTATCTGGGTTCCTGCGACGAAAGTGTGGAGCCAGGCAGAGTAATATAAATGGAATTTTATGTTGTATGTGTGAATATTGTAACCAAATAATGCAGAAATAATATAAAACATTGAGACATTGAACACCCTCGTAGATGCTGTACTAGATTTTGGCTCGATTCGGAACAGCTTGTCCATTGACAAAAAGAATAAAAAGCTTACGCTATACCGAGGTGGAAGAGGATTCAATGAGCGAACATCATAGTTGACTCCGGTAAAAGTTTAAGTCTTCAAGCTGGTCTTCTATGTCACAGAAGGCTATGTTACTTGTGACGTGGAGACCACAAACACGCGACATACATTCTTATAACCATGTTTGTTTTCCCCACAGGACATGCGCTCCAAGTGGAAGGGCAGTCAGGAGCTGCGAGACAAGCTGGCGGCGAGCGGCTCGCCCCCGGAGGAGAGCAGGGAAGAGAGGGAGCCCATCCTCGAAGGTACACGACACGTGCCATAGCGCTTAGACGATGGGGTAGCCCCCTGTTACTCATAAGGGCGGGCCCTAGGCAATCAGAACTTAGAATTTCACCCTTAACTTATTTTTAGAGGAAATTAAATAAAAAAATAAAAAAGGTTAAACAAAAGCTAAGCAAGTCTAACTGAGGACATACTGTGCCATTTTTATAATGATTAGATAAATAACAAGAACACAAATTCAGATGCGGTGCGAAATCGTAAAATAAAACATTGTGACAGACACATTTTCCGGCAACTTCAGGAGACTTTTACATCGAGCAAAATTAATAAAATTACGTTTATGGGAAAGCAAAGTCACGCTGACACTAGTGATAAACAAGCTCTTCACAAAATAAAAGTGCCGTTTTGACAGTTCACGCCCATGAAGTTTTAAACCCCTAATGCGTGGGTAATAACAGCCAACTGGTGCGTACAAGCAAAGCGTACAAGTTGCTTAGGAAAACCGCTTCTATATTACCTACGCGTTAGGGGTTGAAACTTGGGCGTGAACTGTCAAAACGGGCCTTTTATTTTGTGAAGACTAGTGAAAAAACGTACAGCAATAATACTCATCACTCCGAGCGAATTGTGTTTTGCTAAAGGTTGTTTTTGCCTAGGGCGCCGTCTTAACGGAGCATTGAGTAACTGCAGTGGGCACAATTGTGCCTCTGCCGCCCCGTATGGGAAAAGGCGTGACGCTTTAAGTTTACCATAGCACATAGATGCAGTATGAAATAGCTCGCTGCCAAGTGGATAGCTTTATACGTTTGCGAAAGAGACCCGTGGTCTAGTGGTTTTCATGCTTGCCTCTCACGAGATGCAGGTTTGAATCCGGGATGCATCCCTTCTGACCATGTACCAATTAGATAAGTAATTTATATTTAGTACATTATACGTACGAACAGTGAAGGAAAAGTCATAAGGAAACTATCCTTACTCCAGCAGCGGCGAGGAGCAAGCCCCCTTTCAAGCAAAATGGAGTATTGAATTTAACTGGCTCAAACTGTGTCTTGGCCACCTTCTATTGGAAAATGTGTGAAGTTATGTTACAAATCACGTTTTTGTTGTAGGTTTTGTGCCTGAGTATGACCTGAGGCTGTTCCGAGAGGCGCAGGCGCTGGCGGCAGTACAAATTGAGGAGCAGCTTCAGGATATACCCACCGACCGGGGGACCAGGTGAGCTTAACATGCTGACGCGACTGTGTTGTAGGCTCTGGCGGGCTCTTCTTATAATGGGGGCTAATTGGTTAGCGCGATGTAGGATTGTATGATAATGCAATTTTGATAACGTAGCGCCATCTGTTGGAGACAAGTAGAAGCTTTGGTAATAGAGCAAACGTCGGATCATTTTCGAACAGTGAAAAGTCGACAGATCTCATCTAACCTGATAATACATTTATCGATAATAATTTTATGTCCATCGTACAGATAGGTAGTGTATTGTGTTTTTTTTAACATGTTTAGACTCAAAAACAGTGAATGAACGCATACCCTCATTTTTACCTCAAATGGATTGTAATGGGCCGACGATTAGATGGGAAGTCTATTCTTGTTCTGTAATCTTTCAGCATCTTTCTAACCGCCAACATAGATTACGATATTTTGGCACTTGAGTGACGTTTACAGGGGGCGCTAGTTGTACGCAACCTAACGCAACGACCCTATCATCAAGCGTTAGTTCCAGCTGTCACCGCGTGCCAAAAGATCGTTAGTAACCTATACTTTCGTCATATTCCCGTCATTCCGCCCCCAGATACGTGGTGATGGGCAAGTTCATGATGGAGGTGTGGTACCAGTCTCCGTACCCGGGCGACGCGGCGCGCGTGCCTCGTCTGTTCGTGTGCGAGTACTGCCTCAACCACCACAAGTCAGCCACGGGCGCCAAGCGGCACGCCGCCAAGTGCGTGTGGCGGCATCCGCCCGGTGACGAGGTGTGTACTATACCCTGTTCGTGTGCGAGTACTGCCTCAACCACCACAAGTCAGCCACGGGCGCCGAGCGGCACGCCGCCAAGTGCGTGTGGCGGCATCCGCCCGGTGACGAGGTGTGTACTATACCCTGTTCGTGTGCGAGTACTGCCTCAACCACCACGAGTCAGCCACGGGCGCCGAGCGGCACGCCGCCAAGTGCGTGTGGCGGCATCCGCCCGGTGACGAGGTGTGTACTATACCCTGTTCGTGTGCGAGTACTGCCTCAACCACCACAAGTCAGCCACGGGCGCCGAGCGGCACGCCGCCAAGTGCGTGTGGCGGCATCCGCCCGGTGACGAGGTGTGTACTATACCCTGTTCGTGTGCGAGTACTGCCTCAACCACCACAAGTCAGCCACGGGCGCCGAGCGGCACGCCGCCAAGTGCGTGTGGCGGCATCCGCCCGGTGACGAGGTGTGTACTATACCCTGTTCGTGTGCGAGTACTGCCTCAACCACCACGAGTCAGCCACGGGCGCCGAGCGGCACGCCGCCAAGTGCGTGTGGCGGCATCCGCCCGGTGACGAGGTGTGTACTATACCCTGTTCGTGTGCGAGTACTGCCTCAACCACCACAAGTCAGCCACGGGCGCCGAGCGGCACGCCGCCAAGTGCGTGTGGCGGCATCCGCCCGGTGACGAGGTGTGTACTATACCCTGTTCGTGTGCGAGTACTGCCTCAACCACCACGAGTCAGCCACGGGCGCCGAGCGGCACGCCGCCAAGTGCGTGTGGCGGCATCCGCCCGGTGACGAGGTGTGTACTATACCCTGTTCGTGTGCGAGTACTGCCTCAACCACCACGAGTCAGCCACGGGCGCCGAGCGGCACGCCGCCAAGTGCGTGTGGCGGCATCCGCCCGGTGACGAGGTGTGTACTATACCCTGTTCGTGTGCGAGTACTGCCTCAACCACCACAAGTCAGCCACGGGCGCCGAGCGGCACGCCGCCAAGTGCGTGTGGCGGCATCCGCCCGGTGACGAGGTGTGTACTATACCCTGTTCGTGTGCGAGTACTGCCTCAACCACCACAAGTCAGCCACGGGCGCCGAGCGGCACGCCGCCAAGTGCGTGTGGCGGCATCCGCCCGGTGACGAGGTGTGTACTATACCCTGTTCGTGTGCGAGTACTGCCTCAACCACCACAAGTCAGCCACGGGCGCCGAGCGGCACGCCGCCAAGTGCGTGTGGCGGCATCCGCCCGGTGACGAGGTGTGTACTACTATTCGTATAATATTATAGTTATCTGTGGTACCACTGTATTGTTAGGTACCTCTTAAGCCATGTGTCGACGGAGCGCTACTGGCGCTATCCTCGTATTTTTTATACAAGTGTAGAGCTCTCTGTCCCGTTTTATTCATGGCGCGCACGCCTGGAACGCTCATTCGATACATGGATTTAGTCTTCGGAAGAAGTGTGTCTTCGTTAGTTATATTGCGCACTAGGACTGTCCTCATGCATCCACATTCCTGTCCTGCCTAGTTTTGCTGGTAGAAAACTCTCTTTAGAGATAAGCTCGCCTTTGCGTATTATATTTCTTGTAAATGTATTTTTTTTATGTTTCTGTGCAATAAAGCATATGAATACGAATAAGTGGAAAAGGAAGACTGTCTTCCTTCTCCACTTGCCCTTCTTGCCCTTCCTTCACCCGCAGCACGCCTGCCCCCGCGGGGGTCACGGTGCGGCGCGAGAGAGTGATTGACCGAGAGCACGCTTACATACCTCTGTCACCTTCCGTGAGGACCGTCCCACCTCAAAACCTCCCCCGCTCTCGGCATGCTATACGTGTGCTTTTCTCGCTTCCACTTCCTCTCATCAAAGTCAGGCACCAGTCTGTGAGTACGCTATCTGCTTTTCGACGTTATTCTGCCTCTTAGCTTATCCTTCCTCATATCATCATAGTCTTTCACTTCGCCTTGCTCCAAAACTCCCTGTTCACCCCCGCCTGGCGATGCCGTATGCCTCTTCTACATCTTCCTAGCCTCTACCTCTTCCTAAAATTTAAAGTTAGTTCTAATATTCTGATGCTTCTGATGATGATGAATAATTTCTGATAGTCGAGTTGCCCACCAGCCTGACACTCCTCCATCTACTCGTACTTAGCCAGCGTGGTGGCTCTATGTTACTCGTTGGTATCCAAGTAAAGACTTGTGCCCCTCGGTGGGGACATAACGGGCTACATACAGGGTGAAAGAGGTGTACAAACCGAAAGTGGGTTGTTAGAGACATCATTCTGAACTAATTTCACTATGGGACCGACTTGATCAAAGCAACTTTATTATTCACTCCATCATACAGATCACTGCTGCGCGCTAGGCCCGAAATTTACTGAGTTTATATAAATAATGTTGCTCTGATCACGTCGGTCGCATAGTGAAGGTTGTTCAGAATGATGTCCCTAACAACCCTCTTTCGGTTTGTACACCCCTTTCCGTTACACCCTGTAATTGCGGCCATTTGTCTCGCGGATACCAGTAGATATAACCGGTGGATAGATACTTTCGGCTTGTACACACACCCCTTTCTGTTACATATTCTGCCTTAAAGTATCAGTTGCCCTCAGGTGTACCGCAGGAGCAACCTCAGCGTGTGGCAAGTGGACGGGCGCGCGCACCGGCAGTACTGCCAGCAGCTGTGCCTCCTCGCCAAGTTCTTCCTGGACCACAAGACGCTGTACAACGATGTGGAGCCCTTCCTGTTCTACGTGATGACGGTGGCCGACAGCGAGGGCTGCCACGTGGTCGGCTACTTCAGTAAGGTCGGTAGTACGCTTTATTACTATTACGTTTACGTACGGTCGCCTGCGCCTGCGCCTAAAAGTATACAAGCGTATAAGCTGGATTCACTCTTAATATGACCTGCCCGTATACTTTTAGACGCAGGCGACCGTACAAGCAGTGATCCCAAACTAATAATGCAGAAATCTTCTTCAAAGTTCGGCGAAGGTCGTATTTCGACCGTTCTGGAGACGATATGAGATCGAGGATAGGAAAACTGCCTTTACTACTATGCAGGGTGTTTGAAGTATGGAGCGACAAATTTTTGGGGAGTAGAGGACATCATTGAACAACTTTCACTATGAAAGCGATTTGATCAGAGCAACTTTTTTTGACAGCTCAATACATTTTAGGCCGAACGGTTATCAGATGATTTGTATAGAGAAGTGAAAAATAAAGTTGCTCTGATCCAATCGGTTTGGTAGTGAAAGTTGTTCAGAATGATGCCCCTAACTCCCCAAAATGTTTGGTCGCTTCATACTCCAAACACTCGGTACTATACATACAGGATGTAACAGATAGGTGTAGTTATGTTTTAGTTGTCCCTAACAAACAACCCCCTAAAGTATGACTACCTTTCTGGTACACTCTGTATACCAACCTTGAACAATGTAAATATCGTCTGTCTTCACAAAAGATCGCTGGCAGACTGTAACTTTATAGACATGCGTAAATTCAATGAGCGTAGTGTAAATAGCCTGGGTTTGTACCCAATTACAAAACTGACAATGTTGAGCGAACATCATAGTTGGTTCCTGCGAAAGTTTAAGCCTTCAAGCTTGTATTTTCTGTTACTGAAGATAAGGGTAGTAAGTAGATGATAGAATGCCTTTTTTGCCTTCTCCTGTAGCACAATTTTACAGTAGTAGAAAGACTACGATTCGTCAAAAAAATATGTAAGTACTTATAGAGGAAAAATATGGCGAAGTATTTTGTATTTTTTAGGCTTCATGAATGTTTCCCGAAAGCTCGAGTTGTTATGGTTGTCCTTGTTCGATCGTGATTACATCATGCAATCATGGCAATGTTAACGGGTTCATCCTATGATTTATATTGTACTGTCTCTGCTCTGAACCTTAATTTGAAGACGCTTGGATGAAACAGCATAAATAAAGCAGTGTTCACATTTATTAAAATAATCGCGTAAAAATGTGAAGTCAGCTTCCCTCCTAATCGTAAAAAGTAAAAGCCACTCATAACCGTAAGCCGAGACATCCCCGAACTAGCACGTCAAGTGAAGGATCTCGTACGCGTACTACCCCATTCACGCCCCCGTCAGCTGAGCGGTCGTCGACCCCGCCAGACAGCCGCGCTCCCCCCACCACCCCCTCACACACACACAGACACGCACACACGCATGCAAGACCAGACGCCGAGATGCATAGCTAATGTCAGCCCGAAATTGGAGAGTTATTGGGTTTGTTCAGGTACCGCAACTGGGATGTGACGAGCTACGACTTATACGCAAGCAGCATATCACTGTAAAGTACCGGTCTTTGTAGGTGTGGTTAGCGTCGGGTTTTTTTTCCTTACGCGGTGGCAGAGGTACAATTTTGCCCACTTTTTGTGTGGTATTAAAGATAGGAATATTAAGGAATAGTTGTCATGCAGGGTGTAACACAAGGATGTAGTCATATTTTAGGGGGTTGTTAGGAAGACTATTCTAAACAACTTTTACTATGAAACCAATTTGATCAGAGCAACTTTTTCATTGCTCCATATGTTTTGCTCCGGGGCGGTCAGCTGATTTGTAAAGAGAAGTGAAAATTAAAGTTGCTCTGATCAAATCGGTTTCATAGTGAAAGTTGCTCAGAATGATGTCCCTAACAACCCCCTAAAATATGACTACACCTTTCTGTTACACCTGTATAGGGTCTCTTTCTATGGTGTGGGATCAGCCAAATTGGTTACATAGGTACAGGCGTCACGTCGTTTTCCATGCGGGATGACAGCGGCACAACGGTGCTAGTCTATCGCCGCAGCTATGAAAATTGAAGGCTTCCTTACGATGTTTTCCACACTGTTAGGCTGCTTTTCCACCAGAGATGTGCGAGGGAAATGTGTCGTGCGAGGATGTCTAGCTGTGCCGCGAAAATGTGAAGGGGTTTCCACCAAAGCTGTGCGAGGAAAATGTGTCGTACGAGGATGTGTAGCGGAGCTGTGAAATGTGTCAGCGGGGGGCGCGGTGTAGTGGCAGCGGAGCAGTACCTATGTATGACGCAAACCTCGCAACACATTCCTCGCAAAACATCCCTCGCAACACATCCCTCGCAACACATTCCTGGAACACATCTCTCGCTTGTTTTGTACGTACAAAAACCTCGCTACACTAAGCCTTTTCCACCAGAGCTGAGCGAGGCAAGGTAAATGAAGCGATTCTATTGGTTCTTGAAAGACACATTCCTCGCTACGCATCCTCGCATATCTCTGGTGGAAAACCAGCCTTAATATGCGGGGGTTGCATATGTAAACTGCCGCGTGTACCAATGATGAATTATGGTCGGCAACGGATTCTAACCCGCGTCTCCTGCGTGAGAGAGATGCGAGCTTGAAACCACTAGACCACGGAGCTCTAGTGCGAAATGCTTGCTATCCTGATTCGTTATACGTAAATACACATTGTAGGTATCTTCTTCGTCATACAATTAGAAATATTGACTAATATAAAAGTATCTTTGCTAAAATCTACCTAGATTCTAGATTGCATCGAAGTGACTCAGTATGTAGTTAGTTTTGAATGTTGAATCACGCAAAAGTCCGCTAGATAATTGCAACCGATTTAAACGACAAACGTAGTTTTTACTGAGTCACAATACTGAAATTAAATTTGAAATCTAAAACTTTTCATTGCTCACGTTGCACCAATGAGTCAACAATTTGAAAGCATTTTCAGCTGAATCATGAACTACAGAATGTACAATAATTTATTAGAGGGCATGGTAAAAGGACTCGAATAGATACACATCCAAAAATATGTATAAACACTCCATTACGTATGACTGATAGGCTCTCAAATAAGGATATCTCTAATAACGTAGATGCAGGTACCTCAAAATCGCTACGCAGTCCGTCTACGCTACGCGCCACCACAAACAATTGCTACGCCATCCATCGTAGCGTAGACGATGCTACGGGCGTAGCAAACTGCTACGGTCTTGTTTTAATTGCGTTTCGTTGTCTAGTACTATTACTTATTCTGTGGTTGTACATAGTATTTTTGATCTTTTATTCCGATAAGGGGAAGCAGAGGCCAGTCGGTTGATTTATCGGATTATGGATTTCCTTGTTAGAGACAGAGATAAAATCCCGATTTTCTTTTTAACCGACTTCACTAAAGGAGGAGGAATTACAATTCGTCGGGATATTTTTATTTTTATTTTTTTATGTAAGTATGTGCCATGATAGCGCCTTGACGGATGGACCGATTTGGAAATATATATTTTTTTGTTTAAAAGGGTTTACCTTCCAATTGATCC
This sequence comes from Argyresthia albistria, assembly GCA_963457715.1. Taxonomy (NCBI): domain Eukaryota; kingdom Metazoa; phylum Arthropoda; class Insecta; order Lepidoptera; family Argyresthiidae; genus Argyresthia; species Argyresthia albistria. Next base: position 8,530 of record CAUOQF010000172.1, on the reverse strand, counting down.
CATTGACACCAGGTCAGGATCTGATGATGGGGTCTTGGAGAAATCGAGGCAACTCTTCAAATATTATAGGCAGACCTATACTCATTCATAAAAACTCGTGAATTTACTCATGGTAAGCATAATATTGTGATGCGGAACTGATGATGATGACCACACATGGCCACCAGAACTGCTCAATACTAGGTACAAATACAATCTACTATGCGTGGCTGACGGGCAACTCATAGCCTAAACCGGTGGACCTAGAGCCATGAAACTTTGTACAGGGGTTCCTTATGTAGCGCTGAGATGGGATTTAACGAATGGGGGTGGGTGGGGGGGGGGGGGGAATAGGGGGTTACAGTGTGTATTAACTCAAAAAGCACTTGACATTGGTTTCTAATCAAATAGGGTTTGTGTAAGCCTTTTTTTTTGTTTTACTTTTTGGTTCAATTATGTGATTCCAAATCCTAAAACTATCAGCCTGTCGCCCCACCACGATGATCATCTGTCAACTTGTCCCCTATGATTTTATAGGTCGCCTTTTATTTCGAATTGTTAATTAAGTTAAGCGAGATCCTAATACCACATACTTGGGTTGGAACCATATGGCATTAGAACTGATTGTCATTTCATTATCATCTGATTCGAACGTTTTAACAAACGACTTTATAACTCCTAACTAAATTCTGTCTTTGTGAGAGAGCGACACGCACAGCAATCGCTGGCCAAGTTGCATTCCGGGACTTACCTACTACTTTTCCCCCCACAAATATAATTTACGTTCTCAGTGTCTGGTCCAACCTGCCAATGGCGACTGTAAACAAAGGAGCGCGACAGACAAACTACCACCGTCTGGTTTATCTGGTCTGCGTCTGCCGAGGTGAACGACCTCGCCCGGATCCGCGCCGGATATCCGGGCTCCGGCCGCCCGGGCGGATTGTGTCAATTGAAGGGTTTCCAATTTTCGTGGGCGTCAAAGGGCTTAGACTCGGGAGGATGGCTTGGCGAGTCGGCGCGCTTGCCTGTAAAATTGTCAAAGATATTGTTTCTTTCTCTTTTCCTTTTGTACCTGGAGATGCAACAGCATCGACCTTTTCGCTGACAAAGGAAAGTAAACAGCGCATTATATGACCTTAAAGGGTCGAGTTGGAATTATTGGTTATAAGACCCGGAAGCGAGAGATGTATGATAGGATCGTAGCAAGTGGACGTCTTAGGGCCAGTCCACATTGAGACAGTAGACAGTGGCGATATTATATGAAAACCAAGTTGACTCGCCACTGTCCGATCGGTTTACACCACTGTCCACTGTCCACTGTCCACGGTCCTCCCACTGTATCTGTACTCATAAAATTACGGCGCGCGCCATAAGGACTATATTATTAGAATTACATTACTTCTAGTTCATACAATAATTAGGTACTCTAGTTCTAATCTGTGTTCTGTTTTCTAATCAGCCGATCTCAATAAATAAATTAATTAACTTTCTAACACCAGCAATAGACCACGGCCCCTCATTCCACCCTTGACTGCGCGCCCGTGTCTTCACCGTATGTGCAATGTTGCGCAAACGCAATACTTTTTCAGACAGTACACATGGAAGCACATGAAACTTTAGATACTTACTCGATATCATTTTGGTCGTCTTGTAATTAAACGGACAGATGACGGGGCTCGAAGGTAGAGAGGAACCCTGGACTTGCAGACCCATCCAGTTTGGGATCATTTGATTCGTCGTGATAAATTCTGTGATTCTAGTGATGTTCTTATCATCATGCGTGGTCTTTACCATCTCGACGCACATAAATCCAAAGAGGGGCGATGGACTGAGTCAGTACGTCTCTCTTCGGTGTATTTCCTTAGACTTAAGTAGAAATACTCCTGCTCAGCAATCCACCTGTCTCATCCCTATTTGGTTTGCTGGAAGAGATCTCTTATTAGAGATAAGCTCGCCTTTGTACACGTTTTCTATGTGTTTTACTGTCCTATGTAACTTTTTGTGTGCAATAAAGAAATTATGAAATTATTATGAAATACATAAAATTGTATTTTTAAGGCCCTCACATATTTTAAAAGAGCTACGGGGGAGTTTCTTGCCCTTCTTTGCTCCATCCCTAAGCCCACAACTTCCGAACGGGCGGTAGTATACAAATATCGTATCTTACCCCAGAGGCCTTTACAATATGTACGTACATCTTGCTCAACCGCAACTCTCATTACTCTCAGGGCCGAAAGATAGCGAGCGAGTGATTAGTACTTAACTCGAATATTTACATACATAAGTGAAAGTAACACATTTTTTGCTTTTTTTGGCCTCCCCTCCCCTCCCCCGGTGACTACTGTAGTATGAGACAAGACTGGTATTTCATACTAGCGTAATTATCTGAAGACCTAGCGAATCAACCTATTTTTGAGTTGTCAAAGTTCGGTAATAGTGTTAAAAACTTAACTCGCGCTTAAAGTAGTGGCCATTAGAATTTCGTTCGATCGAACTGATTTAAGTGCTCTTCTATTTTTCAGCCCAAGTTAATTAGAATCAGGGTTTACCTTACACAGGGTGTAACAGAAAGGGGTTTACAAGCCGAAAGAGGGTTGTTAGGGACATCATTCTGAACAACTTTCACTATAGAATTGACTTGATCAGAGCAACTTTATATTTCACTCCACCATATAGATCAGCTGAGCGCTAGGCCCGAAATGTACTGAGTTAAATAAAGTTGCTCTGATCAAGTACGTCCCATAGTGAAAGTTGTTCAGAATGATGTCCCTAACAACCCTCTTTCGGTTTGTACACCCCTTTCCGTTATACCCTGTAATTGCGACCATTATCTTTAACTTGTCTCGCGCATAACCTGTATGAGATGTCAATTTGGTATTGGATAGGGCAGTTTAATAGATCTATAGAGACATGTCGCAGCATTATGAACAAATTGGCTTGACAAGCAGTCCAATGTCGCCTCAAACGTATTTGCGCGCCTTCCAAAAAAACCTCCAAAAACTCATGTATCAAATAAAGTGGCCCTACTGTACTCTGTAAAATACGATTTGGAAAGTTATCCGTCTCGTTGTATCTACCTATGTGTTGCCGTCTAGACGAAGAATTCGGGCGGCGAATCCTCTGGCGCAGAGGTCGCGCGTCCAGACTCGCATCACTTGTTTACAGACTGTCGCTAGGGCGGGCTTGTGCTGAGATATTAGTCTAATCGCTTCTGTAATAGGATTTATCTTAGGATTAATATCCATTAACGACCCCTTCAATAAATCGTCTGTGGCTTAGAATTCGCAAAAGATCGTTGCGGACAGCAACACCTGGCTGAGACCGGTAATGGCTGGGTGTTCGTTTCTACGTGGCAATTCTTTCGGGCGTTTTCGTGTTTCGGATAAGAGCTGCTTGATATCTTCTGGCAGTTCGGGTTACCACTACCCCTCCAAACCTCACTGACCTTGATGGAGTATGGCTCAATGCTACTCGTATCTGGCTGAAACCCTGGCCCCTCGGTGGGGTCATTCATGGGCTAATTATTTATTAGCCTGCTCGGCAATACTGGGCATATTAGCCTCACCCAAAGCACGGAAACTATTCTGCTGGTCCACTACTTTCCGTCTCGTTGTCAGAAAGATGCCGCTCAGGTTCACGGTTATTAGGAACTCAGCAGTTTGAAAGGCTACTATGCTCATTATCGAAGATGTCATCATTAACGTTCATCTTCGCTCATAATAAGCAATATCGCTTGCCGCTCCATTCCGTGGCCAGGCCATCAAGCCATGCTCTGCAGACGGGTTCATCGCCCTAAGCCAAGACACCGCGAGAAACGACATTTTGTTTATATACGAAATGGTTGTAAAACGCCGCACGTACCCAATAACCAAGTATTTATAGCCGCGTACGCGTATTGCCACAGTATTGCCGTTTTTCTGCTATCTGCTAAAATATCTCGATTAGATTTATTAAAATGCTGATTATATTTTTGTAATTATGAATATGGTTTGATAGGTATGGTTAATTACATTAAGAGCGAATTTTACCAACGAAGGGTAACTTTTTACTCGAGAGTATCTTCGACTTTTTCATAGAATTACCTCATTTTGAACTGTCATTGGCATACAAATTATCCCCGGGATAGTTATTTTCGTATAACTTTTTGTTAGTAAAATCAAGCCTTAATAACCCTAAGTAAATAAACGATGGCTTTACTTATAATGAATTATACTTATAATGTAACCATGTCTGTTTGGTCATTTGTGGTAAATTAAGCTACTAAGTTATGATAAACTAAATTACTTGTTACAAACACTACATACATACTCACCGGACAAATTATAACATCTTTCAAAACTGTCTTTCTTAGGCCCGTTACTTCGAAGGCGAGTCAACACTATGTTCGGATTCAGAGTTTTTCTTTGCCGATTTGTTCTTTGCCGCCGCACGCATAAAACACTTATTTCGGTAGGTATGTAATAAGAGGAACTATATTTTCTGTCACTTAAATATTAGATTGTTCATTTAACTGTGATTACCTAATTAATAGATTGGTTCCTTAGAAATATATTGGTCACCAAATTAATCAAAACGTCTCCAATCATTGATCACCCTATCATTCTAAATTGCTCACCTCAATAATAGATTAGTCACCTAGATTGATTTGATTACCTAAATAGTAGATTGACCGTCTAAGTAGTAGATTGGAATCTATTACAATAATATCAATCAATCAAATTGACAAATCAATCTACTAAGTATTTAGCTTATTTTGTATTATCCAAGTTAAGTGACAGATCTGTTATTCTAGGAACTAAAATGATTTATTAGGTGATCATAAAGGCAATTATTAGGTGATCAATAAAATCATACCCTTTATTTAGTGATTGATTGATCGCTACGAGCGCCCGCCTTCAGACAGACGTGCTGAACCATCTTTGGTTTATTTATAAGATGGAAAGTACGTACGTACCAATATTTATAGCACAACTTTGGACCTTTGATACAGCAGGGTGAACAATATTTGTGTCGCGAAGAATACATATACCTTCCTGTGAAATTTCGATTAGACAGAAAGAAACATTTATTATAAGGACAGTGAACACACTACAATTACAACATTAGGCCTATGTCTACATTTTTCCCTACGAATGAAGTATGGAGCGTTATATAAAGTACATACCTATAAATAAACTGTGTCTCTGTCTGTATTTCCAGCCCTTCTTATTTTTGTTCGCAGGAGAAGAACTCGTTTCAGAACTACAATGTTTCCTGTATCCTCACATTACCTCCCTACCAGAGACAAGGATACGGCAGATTATTAATAGACTTCAGTAAGTACATAGTTTTATTGCAGTTTCCTTACCCTCATATATTATATCCTGATCATGATTAGTAGACTCTTTATGGGGCTCACCAAACCTTTGTTGCATTCATCAAACGTTCGCATACGCAACCTATGTACGATGACGGGCCGCCAGACAGTTTCGCAGCGGCTGACCAATCACAGCTCTCTTACCTCGTCCCCCGCCGCCGGTAAATTCTTGAGTTGTGTTTCAAAGGAAAATGTATCTATGCGCTCTCCACTTGATAAGTGCTCCCTGGGCTAGAAATTGCACTAACACGAGGCAATAGCATTTACCTAAGACTTGAGTTCCATTGACGAAACAAGTATCTATCTTACAAACGACATAGCGTCATGCCGTTTTCCATACGGTCGACGAGCAGGTGGCAGAGGCCACCGTTGCAGCCAGGTCTAGCCCGATTTCAATACAAGTAAGAAGTAGTTAATAAAACTACTCCAACAGCTGCTCAATCAAGGCAATGATTCTAGATTTTACGAAAGGCCAACCAGACTTGGTCGGCCCGTCCGCAAATAAATCGATTGAGGGCTTGCAAGATTCCCAGACAAGAATCTTCTAATTTTAAGTCTCAATGACTCGAATCGGGGCGCCCTGGCACGGCTTTATTGATTTTTGTTAAGCGCCTTTGTACACTACTTTTGATGCTAAAATGACGACTATTAATTAGCTTTTTATATATTAAAATATTAAATCACCAGAAGGATATGAACGGGTATAATATCGTCAAGAAGAGAAATTGTTTTAACGTATTTTATTGAGTCATAAAACTGCGAATTGTGCTCACAAATCGAGTTACTAGCACGGCTAGACTTCTTGATAGATCTCTTTTCGATTTTTTACATACAAATGCTATGAAGCTGTACAATTGCCACTTGTCATGCATGCATGCCACATTCGGTCGTTTTAGGGATGCGTTGCACCATTTGCACCTGTCCTCTTCCCTGACAACACATCCATCTGGTTATACTACGATTGACGTCCATAATCACGTCACACGATGACCCCATATTACCCTAAAAAAGGCGCCGCGCATAACAAAGCTAGGGTCAACGCATAGGGCACGTGTGTACCTGCCGCCCTAACGAGGCCAGACGCACCGGGGTTTGTTTTGGATCGCGGGGGGCAGGGCGTCGACCTCGATCGATGCGCTGCAGTATGGATCCGTCTGCCGTCTAGACGCCCCCTCTGCCCTGCCCCCGGCACCCCCGCGCCCTCTGCCAGGCGGGGGTTGCGCCCCCCAAACGCAGAGACGTTGCCAGCGACGTGCGTGCCGTCCGGCGATTCTACTAATTGAGATTTTCTATCCTAATTCGATGCCACTTTCACACAACTGCAGTGGTATGCTGCTGTCGTGTCGTGACACAATTTGACAGTTATCTCACACTACTAACGAAACGTCAACCGAGTGGAAACCTATTAGAAAGAACACCAATGGATTTTCCACCTGTGTTTTTTTTTCTTCATTATAACCAAATGTGTCATTTTGCGATTTTACCACAATACTTTCTAAATTCAGTCATGACTACAGTGGCCGGTCGATCACTGAAATTTTTAAAACGAATTCACGAAGGCCCAAACAAATGTTAAGCCTCTGTAATGAACAAGACTCGAAGACTTTTAGAAGACTAATTAATGCTCCGGGGGCCGGGGGATGTTAAGCAGATTCATGGCATGTAAAGGTTCTCTCATTCTACCTCTTTTAGTACACAAGCGTTAATGTTTGTGTTTATAGAGAAAATAAAATAACTGGCCTAGTGCGAGTCGGACTCGCGCACGAAGGGTTCCGTAATCCGTATCATTATCTTTAAAAAACTTTAATTTTTTAAATATTAATTTAATTATTTATTTTTTAAGTTAATAATATACTCAATATATTGTAAACGTTTTAAGCGTTTACCTGCTACCATTACCAATATCGAGAAAATGAGCAAAAAAATCACGTTTGTTGTATGGGAGCCCCCTTAATATTGAATTTCTTTTGTTTTTTAGTATTTGTTGATAAAGCGGAAACAGAAATACATAATTTGTGAAAATTTCAACTGTCTAGCTACCACGGTTCATGAGATACAGCCTGGTGACAGACGGACGGACGGACAGCGAAGTCTCATTAATAGCACACCTCGGACACTCCATAGAACGCTCGTAAAATAATCACCTATTACTACTACATAACCAAATGATGTTTGTATACGTGCAAATGTGTGCGTCAACTTTGCTAGGGCTGTTGGCGCTACAAATGCAGCGATATTAAGCGTCGTCCGACCGTCCGTCCGTCACTCGTCACTCGTCAGGCGTTCAGCCCTGTCTATTGATCCTTTAACCAATCCTTTGACGCCAGGGGTGGGGTGCGGTATCTGAATCAGCGCGAGAAAGGGAATGGCCGTTCTGTACGGAGTATTATTATCTCTTCTGTGGTAATAGGGTCCCGTTTGGCACTCCTCGGGTACGGAACCCTAAAAAGTAGCGCCACGCTCTGATCGGGACTATGATCGTCGGCCTGCAGCCACTCATTACAATAATGTTGTTGTTCTAGACTCGTATTTAATAAGTCACAGCAAAAACTGCGGCTACTGGAATAGCATCACATAAATGCCATATTTAACGATCCCTGGAAAAACGCTATCATGTATGGTGTTTTAAAAATGCGTCGCGCTTAGTCACGCCAAAGTTGCGGCGATCTAGTAAAAAGTAAGTTATTCTAAGTAGCAAGGTAACTAGTGACCGTGATCGTGCAAGCTTATATTATAACCACGTTCCAGTCATATAACAGTATTTTAGTCGCCATGGAGACGTAAATAGACGGTTCAGTGTACAAAGCTCGTGGTGAAAGTGTCGTAGCCATATCGGCAAATTTGGCCATATCCTGATATGGCCAAATATGGCCGGTTTTAATGAAAACATGTATTTTTAAAAGCATTGTTATTCAGCACTATATGATGTTTTTTTGTGTTATATATGTCAAACTAACACGAATACTATTCGGGGGCTTTGCTGCGCTCGCCTCCTTTAGTCTTCACCTAAGCTACCGCAGTGTTTGCTTTATAATATATTATCATCGTTTTATGGTCACGATTGGCCATGACATAACATGATTCATGATATTATGGCCACTTCGACGATACGGCCACGACAAATGCACAAAGCAACAAGTTTGCTGTATGAAGTTAACCCTCAGCTTTCTGCCGTGCTCGTTCGTAAATGCTAAA
>CAUOQF010000171.1:0-27049 GCA_963457715.1 Argyresthia albistria | reverse complement strand
GGCCGGCGGACGGGGCGTGGCGTGTATGCCTCTCTTCTCTTTACTGCGTTGTACACAAAAGGGAAAACCGGAGAAGCGTTCAATAGGGAAAGGGGAAAGTTTCTACAGGTTGGCAAGAAAGTCTAGAAAATTAAATGATGGCAACATTCACAGACTACTGCGTGTTTTCTTTAATGTCATATTTGGATTGTCTATCAAAACACGCAATAGTGCTCTAATATGTCACTTATGTTGCCATTATTTAATTTCTAGACTTTCTTGCCAACCTGTAATTTAATCGATATCGGTAAACTAACATTAGATGTCAAGAGATGGCGCTGATAATTTTTAGGCAGCAGGCAGATGCGTAATTTCTATTTCTGCATTCTATTTATCTATTGTACTTGAGCATTATGTTTTTATTTTTAATAGGTATCGACTAGCTATCCTAAACGTGGGCAACAGCTGTTTCTCTGCCACCCCGTATAGGAAAGGGCGTGGAAATCATATATAAATATAGCTATGTTTATGATATTGTTATTCACTAGTATGTTTGGACTTTGTGCCACCCTAATATTTACAGGCAGTCACAAAATTATGGCTAATGCTCTAATAAAAATTGGTCAAGTGGGAGTCGGACTCTCACATGAAGGGTTCCGCATCATCGTACACAATCCAAGTGCCTGACAGATATTACGAGAATATCCTCATCTCATAATTTTGCTATCCAAATGAGTCAGGCGCTATTATATTTACAGAATACAATTTTATTCCTAACAACCAACTATTAATTTTATAGCTATTACGGTTCGTCCTATAGAGCCCGCTGACGGACATACGGACCACAGTATAATATTATGTACGGACGGACGGACGGATCGCGGAGGCTTAATAAATAGAGTCCTGTTTGGCACCCTTCGGGTAACGGAACCAAGGCCTATGACTAGGTACAGTACTAGGCCAATGTTTTGGCACGTCATCGGGTCGGACCCGACGTGCCCCGAGTATGATACTCGGCGTTTGACTTGGATGGCGGGAGAGAGAAAGAGCGAGAGAGAGAGAGAGTGAGACGAGACCCGACGTGCCAAAACAATGGCCTAGTACTGTACCTATATACTAAATGGAGTCTAATTTGCAGACCCGATGACGCATGCATGACAAAGTCCAGAAGGGGTAACTGAATGTGATCGACATTATAAAGACTGTACTACTGAATCCGATTCAACTTATTTCGTCCTTTAGTCCTGAAATAGTCTGTGTTCATGAAATAAAGGAATTTTATTTTTTTAAATTCAATTTGGTCCTAAATCAACGAATGTCGCGTAAACCCGCATAATCCACGTATTGTATTTATATAAAGGAAGGAGGACACGGCCTTGTTGCTTGCAGTTTGCGACTGACTCAGCGATAGCGACCGCGTCTTTCCGCGCTGTGGACCTGTAAACACGCGATAGTGATTCAAGCTTAGATTTATCGAACAATTTTTTTTGTTCTAAGAGTTGATTAGTGATCGCAATGGCGTTCCTGCAAGGACCTTCAGCGAAGCAGCTGGAGATGATGAAGCAGGAGATGGGGGGAGAGTAGTGGGGACATGGAGAGGTGTGTCAGGGACCTGCGCTCCATGTGTGCTGCCTCGTCACATCTACCTCACCCAGACGCTTTTGGTAAACTTCTTCATTTTCTATGGATTCATCGGGGTGGCTAAGGCACAGATACGTTAGCGTTTTCTGGATTTTGTTTGATAAACTGCCATGAATTGATAAACATTCATACAATTTGCGAATTGGGTACCTAATCTAGATTTGTAGCAGTTAAAAATTGCTTTTGGAGTCAGACCAGTGTCAGATCAGAATACTCTTTTCAACGTCACCTTATATTACAGGGTTATAGTAGTTAAAATTAACTAATAATTTAACCACTGCCGAACTCAAGGATTACAGACCTAAATTCTTCACAAAATAAAAGGCCCGTTTTGACAGTTCACGCCCATGAAGAGTTAACCCCTAATGCATAGGTAATAAAAGCCAACTGTTGCGTACAAGCAAAGCGTACAAGTTGCACCTAGGAAAACCGCTTCTATTACCTACGCGTTTAGGGGTTAAAACTTCATAGGCGTGAACTGTCAGAACTTTTCTTCTATTTTTTTTTAATTCTACAATTTTTTAATTTAGGTGATTACACGAACAAAGTAGTACTCACTTAAACCACATACTTAAACTGGTAGATAATCTTGCTCTCATTTTAGTGACAGCGGTACTTTGACTGACCTTTCAACTGTTGGTTGTTGTGTGTAGTAAGCTCAGTAGTAAGTTTTTATACTCTTTGGTTGTGTGTGAGCCAGCGTAAGTGTACAAAAGTGGGCAATTTCTTTTGCTCCTTGATAAAGGCCATAGATTTTAATTTTTGAAATATATGTTTAGTTTTCGACTCAAAACTATAATTATGGTATTAATAAATACCCACCATAACATAGATATTCAAGGATATCGGTTGTACATATTTTCTACCTGAGCCTTTTTTATTTTTAACAACGAAGGTGAAGGTATTGTGAGAGATATATCCTTATCAGGATTCTTCCGGTTTACTATGCATGGTAATCAACACATTTATCTAACTGGCTACAAAAAAACTGAAAAGAAATATCCTGTTTCATGTCTGCAATGAAACACACGTATTATACGTACATATAGCACCAAAAAGGAATTCACATAGTTCAACAACTGACAACAATAACTCATAGGATAGGGAGTGTGATGGTTGGTAACAAGTTGGGATGGCAATCGGAAATAGTAGAAAATTATAATTTACGTAGTTACTATAGTAAATTGCAGCATTCCTGTCGTCCTCAACTCAACTTCGAGCAACACGGTCCGTAGGAAAGGCCGCGTTCCTCCAGGTCCTCAAAGATCACAGTGGGATATCATGTGGGAGTGGATTAACATTCAAATGAAATGGACGCTTAAACAACTGTGACCATGGTTATTGCCATGTCTAGATCTTTAGCGTAGCGGTATTTGAAGACACTCGTCTGATAAATACACCCAACTTATAAATTAATTCAGCTCACATGTGACATCCATTGAAAGGACATTTTGCGTAATTGTGGTAAGTGTCATGGAATACCAAATGTGGTTGCAGTATTGCAGCATTGATAGTCCGAAATACGTGTACTTAGGTACCTAGGTAAGTACTTTATAATAGTTATAATATGCCCGCGGTCAAACTCAGTAAGGTTGCTTGTGTTAGTTTTTAGGGTTCCGTACCCGAAGGGTGCCAAACGGGACCCTATTACTGAGACTTCGCTGTCCGTCCGTCCGTCCGTCCGTCCGTCCGTCCGTCCGTCCGTCCGTCTGTCACCGGGTCCGCCTGCACGAACCGTAATAGCTAGAAAGCTGAAATTTTCACAGAATGTGTATATCTGTTGCCGCACCAACCACAAATACTGAAATACGAGAGATATTACAAATTGAAAGTGGTCTCGGTACAAGATACGTCTTCACAACACGCTTGAAAAGTTTATACCAAGGCCATTTTGTTTTGGTAGGTAAGCCTTCTTTTAATGAAACTAAATTTAAATGATATGGCAATGTCGTCCCCGGACTTCTACAAAGACTTTAAATATTAATTGATGAATTACGACGTCTCTATTTATTATGTAGAACTTTTAGAAATTAATTATAAAATTAATAGTTTTTAATTACTTTTGTTGTCATACAAATCTCAGAGCACAGAAATTATTTTTTTCCTTTTGGCCACTTCAAGTTTGGCTGCCAGTGATGTTTTAATTAAATACTCTTTGGTGCGTTGAAATGATGTTTTGCAGTCTGCATGACATTGACATAATGAGTGAGTGAACCTCATTGTACGGAAATTGTAGATGGGTGTCTCACGTTTTCCAGTAGGAGTAGGTTGTAGACAGTGCTGCTTACGGCGGCGTTTAGTAGGTACTAAAGGCCCTAAAAGCGCGGCAAGCTTTGAATCAATTTAAATGTTATTTTTCAACTAGCTACAAAGTTATTCTGACATAAGATGATAATTTGAACAAAACTTTTTGGGTATTTCATGAAAAATACAGTTACAGATCATACATATACAGGGTGGAACAAACGAATGGGCCCTGGAGGGAAAGTACCTTAAAATCTCAAGATATCCGTCCGTCCGTCTGTCTGTCACCAGGCCGTATCTCATGAACCGTGGTAGCTAGACAGTTGATATTTTCACAGATGACGTATTTCTGTTCCCGCTATAACAACAAATACTAAAAACAAAATAAATTTAATATAAAGGGGGCTCCCATACAATTAACGTGTTTTTTTGCGGTTTTTTTTAACCGACTTCCCAAAGGAGGAGGTTTACAATTCGTCCGGATGTTTGTTTTTTTTAATTTTTTTTTTTATGTATGTGCCTCGATAGCGCCTAAACGGATGGACCGATTTGGAAAATTAGACCGATTAGACCTATAGTGATTTTTGTGTTTTTCATAATAACTCGTGCAAATGCACATGGTAAGCATAATATTGTGATGCGGAACTGCTGAAGAAGACCACATATGGCCACCAGATCTGCTCAATACTAGGTACAAATACAATGCGTGGCTGACGGGCAGGCAACGCATAGCCTAAACCGGTGGACCTAGAGCCATGAAACTTTGTACAGGGGTTCCTTAGTAGCGTGGGGTAGCACTGATATGGGATTTGACAAAATTAATTCCCCTGGGGGGGGGGGGATAAGGGGTTACAGTTTGTATTAAACTCAATCTAATCAAATAGGGTTTGTGGAAGTCGGTTTTTTCTAAAGTTTACTTTTTGTTCCAATTATATAGATAATGGTACGGAACCCTTCGTGCGCGAGTCTGACTCGCACTTGGCCGGTTTTATTATAATAAAATTAGCGACCCACCCCAGCTTCGCACGGGTGCAATGCACGGTGCATTGTATGCATATTTAAACCTTCATCTCGAATCATTCTATCTATCAAAAAAGGCCTCCTCAAAATCCGTCCGTATTTTTAAGGCCCTTACATATTGTAAGAGGCACAGATTAATAAAGTGTAAAGGTACGGGGGAGTTTCTTGCCCTTCTTTGCTCCATCCCTAAGCCCACAACTCCCGAACGGGTGGTTGTATACAAAAATATTAGTATTATATTGATGTTGACTAAGCGATCTGTATGATTTTATGTTAAATTTTTTTTACTTTTGAATTTGAACTACGCTAAGTTGTGCACTTACTATATTTTGTAGTGAAAATATATTATAATATTTATAGCTGATACTTCATAGCTGCATTGCGACCGTCATCAGCGGGTAATTAATGACATTCTTTTAAATTTGTGTAAGGGATTCCCACAGACAAAACATTACTAAAATTAACGGCCGCACCGACACAAGAATTTTTAATGTTCATTGATTTCTAATAAGTACCTACGATTTTTTATAATCTTATGTTTACTCTTTTGCAGAAAAATAATTTTGGTATCGCTCTAGCTAGTAATTAACTACCTAATTCTACCAGCTGATGTAGCAATACGAAATTATGCGGTTGCAGTCTTGCAATCAAAAGGGTATCTGTAGACCTAGCTAGCTAGGTCCATTCAACCTCTAACCAACCACATCTCGATTTCACTCGGTGAGGTGAGGACAAAATGCGGAGGGATTGTTGAAGGTCTTAAGTGTAATGGTACCAAGAGCTACTCAACTCAGTTTCTACAGGGTGACATTAAATTAACTGACCATATTTTGGGGAATGATAGTGCCCGTCATAATGAACAACTTTTTATTTCATTGATGTTTCGCAGCATGAAATTAAAACAATAAAAATAACAATAATATAAACAGGTAGTGCCAGTTACGAAACACATCTTTTAGAAATTTTGAATGGCATTTAAAAACAATAAAAAACATTGATTTTACCTAATCACATACAATGCAGAACAGAAAGAAAAAATACAAAGAAAAATAAAAATAAAAAGGCAGTGACGGTGTGTACATGAGGGCGTATGTGTGTGTGAGGGTGTGTACGTGGGTGTATGCGTGTGTGAGTTCCTTTAAATTGAGCAGACCTTGCTGCTTGACAATAGATGAAAAAAATACAAGAAGAATTGCCAGAATCACAATTATTAGATTTATTAGATTTATTTATCAAATTGACGTATCCTCGTATCAATTTGCGATATAAACTGAGTACGGTTTAAGTGAAAGACATCGGCCTCGGCAGTGCCCGAGCACCGCCGGCGTGTGGCGGCCGGCGTGAGCGCGCCGGGGCGACGGCAGCACAGACCTCACCAGCCACTGACTGTCTGCTCTGCTGTTGATGACATCGTGAAGAAGTTTCTGATCCGCCAGCATCCTCCTGCTATCCAAGGACGTCATAGAGTTTCGAGAGAGACCCAAGTCGTAGTCCACTGAAGACCCGTCACATCTAAACTGCAGTTGCTTTATGAATGCTTTTTGAACCGATTCTATTCTCATCTTATGCGCCTGGTAGTATGGTGACCATACCACCGGCGACGAATATTCCAGCACGCTGCGAACATAAAAAGTAAACTTTAGAAAAAATCGACTTCCACAAACCATATTTGATTAGAGTGAGTTTAATACAAACTGTAACCCCTTATCCCCCCCCGTCCTTCGGACTTAATTTTGTCAAATCCCATCTCAGTCCTACCCCACGCTACTAAGGAACCCCTGTACAAAGTTTCATGGTTCTAGGTCCACCGGTTTAGGCTAAGCGTTGCCTGCCCATCAGCCACTCATTGTATTTGTACCTAGTATTGAGCAGTTCTGGTGGCCATATGTGGTCTTCATCAGCAGTTCCGCATCACAATATTATGCTTACCATGTGCATTTGCACGAGTTATTATGAAAAACACAAAATTCACTATAGGTCTGCCTATAATATTTGGAGAGTTCCCTCGATTTCTCCAGGATCCCATCATCAGATCCTGACCTGGTGTAAAAAAATAATTTTCCAAATCGGTTCATCCGTCTAAACGCTATCGGGGCACATAGGTACATAAAAAAATAAATTAAAAAAACATCCGTACGAATTGTAGAAGTCGGGAAGTCGGTTAAAAAGCGATTGGTGAACGCAGCGGCTTCGTCACACGATTTACGAATCCAAGCATCTTAAAGGCTTTCGCAACAATATGTTCGTAATGAGGTACAGGTACAAATGAGAGTTTTGAGTCTGTGGGGAAGTAGTTGACACTTTCTCCACGATTTTTATAAACAGAACTAAGAAGCGAAGCTAAGCGATAGGCAGGTAATGATGATGATCAAGCCAGGAATAAATGAATAGTGTTATTTAGAATTTGATGAATGAAAGTTGTATTGAAATTAGATCGCGAATACACGGGTAATTACACAGCGATTTAGCAAGCAAGTACAGAACATGTATGGATCAAGGCAGGGCCACGACTGCTCGCGCTGGCGCATGCGACCGGGCAGCCTTCGAGCCGCGGGCGTCGCAAGTGGAGTACGCGGGGAGAGGTGCATCTTCGGGTCTGGTCCAAGTTAAGAGAGTGTTGAATTTTAAGTCCGCTACATCTTCCCTCCGCCAGACCGATACTACGGTCGATAAAAATCTGGCAGCTTGACTCGCCGACCACTTCGAGTCTTCTTTTCTTCACTCGAGGTTGAAGTGGTGGTGTTGCTGACTGTACTTGGTATGTTGACTGGTGTGTTTACTTCCTTCATGATGTAAGCGGGCTTGAGTCTATCTATGGAGACGTTAACCGATTTTCCTTTGTTGAGAATTATGAAATATTTTGGTTTTCTCTCAATAACTTTGAAAGGTCCTGCATATGGAGGTTCCAGTGAGCCACGAACATGATCTTGACGAAGGAAAACATGCGTTGAAGTCTGCAGGTCACGTGGTACGTAGAATGGTGTGTCTCTATGCCATGATGTTGGTTTGGGTGCGAGGTTGGCCATCTGGGTTCGGAGTCGCGTTGCATACTGGGAGATATCCGGCGCAGTGAGGTCTTCCTTCGGAGACAGGAACTGACCTGGCAAGAGGAGAGGTTCGCCGTAGACGAGTTCGGCAGGAGACGACTGTATATCGTCTTTCCAGGTGTTCCTCATCCCCAGCAGGACGAGAGGAAGAGCTTCGATCCACTGCGAGGAGGTGTGGCACATAATAGATGCCTTGAGTTGACGATGCATGCGCTCGACGATACCGTTGGCAGCAGGATGATAGGCAGTAGTGCGGTAGTGGCGCGCACCAACCAAGGTCGTTAGGGCCTTGAAAAGGTGGCTCTCAAACTGTCTGCCACGATCTGTCGTCACCCGGGCAAAGCAGCCGAATCTGGCGATCCAGCCAGACACGAGGGCTGCAGCACATGTCTCCGCTGTGATGTCTTTGATAGGGATAGCCTCAGGCCATCGAGTAAACCGGTCGATGACGGTGAGGACATATCTGTAATCAGAAACAAGAGGTAATGGCCCTACAATATCGAGGTGAATATGGGAGAACCTCGAGGAGGGGGTAATGAAAGAGGAGAGGGGGGATACAGTATGTCTGGAAATTTTGGATTTTTGGCAACTTAAGCATTGCCGAGCCCACTCTCTACAGTTTTTGCGGATACCTGGCCAGACAAATCTTTGTGTTACCAGTCGCACTGTAGCTGATTGACCTGGATGATGCAGATTGTGCAAGGTCTCAAAGACTTGTTTACGCAGTTGCAGAGTAACATACGGTCTAGGAGGCTGAACTGAAGTGTCACAGTAAATTGGCAAATTGCATTCTGCGCTTTTTAGCTTCTCCAATTTTAAAGCACTGCCATGAAGTAGAAGTTCCTGCAGTTCAGTGTCATCATTCTGAAAACGTGCGAGGGTCTCGTAATCTATGGCTTGTGTAACTTCTTCCACGCGAGATAACGCGTCCGCTACGATGTTGTCCTTGCCGGGTATGTACTTTATATCTGTGGTAAATTGTGATATGAAATCTAAGTACCTGAATTGCCGCGGAGAACATTTGTCTTTGTTCATCGCAAAAGCGAAAATCAGAGGCTTATGGTCTGTGAAAATAGTGAATTTTCTAGCCTCGACCATATGACGGAAATATTTTATTGCTTCATAGACTGCCAAAAGCTCGCGGTCGTAGGGGCTGTATTTCTTTTGTGCTGTATTTAGCTTGTGTGAGTAGAAGGCTAATGGCTGCCAATCCGTACCTTTGCGCTGTTGCAGTACGGCACCTAAAGCTGAGTCTGAAGCATCGGTTACAATGGCTAATTCTACGGATGTGTCTGGATGAGCAAGAAGCGTAGCCTGAGACAAGGAAGTTTTGCAGTCTTCAAAGGCTGTGATTCTTTCTGGAGTCATCTCTACTGGATGTGAGCCTTTTATTTTAGGGCCCTTCAGAGCGTCATTCAACGGGGCTTGTAGCTGCGCAGCGTTGGGAGTGAAACGCCTGTAGAAGTTTAGCATCCCCAAAAAGCGACGCAATTCCTTCACTGTTTTGGGGACAGGAAACTGTTTGATAGCCTCTACTTTGCTCTCCAATGGCTTCACGCCGTTAGCAGAAACTTTATATCCGAGAAACTCGATCTCTGTGGCGCCAAGTACACATTTGCTAGTGTTTACCAGGATACCATACTTCTTCAGTCGCTGAAAAAGTTGACGTAGATGGTCCTTGTGTTCTTCTATTGACTTCGAAAACACCATAATATCGTCGATATAGCCATAGCAAAAGTCTAGTCCAAGAAGCACTTCGTCTATAAAACGTTGGAAAGTTTGCGCCGCGTTTCTGAGTCCAAACGTCATAAAAGGGAACTCAAAGAGTCCAAAAGGAGTCGTTATGGCCGTTTTAAGAATGTCGTCTGGATTCACGGCAATTTGATTATAAGCCTTTATTAGGTCACATTTGGAGAAAATGGTACATCCAGAGAGTTGGTATGAAAAATCGTGAATGTGACGTATTGGGTACTGGTCAGGTATAGTCCGAGAATTAAGGGAACGGTAGTCGCCACACGGCCTCCAGCCGTCATCTTTCTTCTTCACAAGATGTAAAGCGGACGACCATGGACTTTCAGATCTTCTTGCAATACCGCTGGAAAGCATATCCTCGAATTCTTTCTTTGCAGCCTGCATACGAGTTGGATCAAGACGTCGAGGTTTAGATGAAACTGGAGGTCCAGGCGTTGTCCTTATGTGGTGCAGGGTGTTATGCTTGGGTGTCAAGAGTATTCCAGCTGGTCTAGTTATCTCTGGGAATTCGCGTAACAGCTGATGGAATTCCGATTCACCTGTGACAGCTTTTACTGAGAAATAATCCTCAGAAATTCCAGAAGAGGTTGCAGGTGTTGTAAGGGTCGTCAGGTTGTCAATGATTCGCTGGTTACGGCAATCCACTAAGAGGTTGTAATGTATAAGAAAGTCAACGCCTATTATTGGTCTTGACACGTCAGCTATGGTAAATGTCCATTGGAAGTCGCGCCTTAGTCCAAAATCGAGGTGTAGCGTTACGGGACCATAGGTGTGAATCACCGAGTTGTTTGCAGCGATGAGGGCGAATTTAGATTTGGGACAAGTCGTCTTGATGGAAGACCTCGGGAAAACGCACAAGTCAGAGCCAGTGTCCACTAGGAACTGCATTTTCGACGATCGGTCAGTAACAAACAGACGGCCTGTCGGGAGGGGGCAGTCGTTGGCCGCTACTTGCGACTGCCCTGGCAGTTTTCCGCGTTGAAGCTGCACGGCTGCTGGCATTTGTGTGCTTTCTCACCAAAATTAAAATGGTAAAAGCAGTGCGGGTGGTTTGCAGGTGGCTGTTTTGGTCTGGAGCGGCTGCGAGAACGTCCATTTTGCTGGTATCTGGATCGTGATCTTGAGCGGTAGCGTTCACCTTTATCTAGACGAGTCGTGAGTTGTTGCAATTGTCTTCGTAATTCGCTTACCTCTTTTATTAGGTCGTTGTTCGAGGAAGAAGAGGATGCCATTGCTATCTGCGGAGTAGTTGGAGCAATTTCATGGACCTTGTCAGCCAGCTCACCTAGCTTCTCAAGTGGTTGTTCCAGCTGTAAAGCTAAAATGGTCTGTATATTCTGTGGTAAACGACTAGACCACAATGTTATCAGAAAATCCGATGGCACATTTGGACCTGCTAAATCAGACAGATGCCGAAGAAACTGCGATGGCTTTCGGTCACCGAGCTCTTCATGCATCAGCAGTTGCTTCACTTTCTTTTCCTGTGACGCAGAAAGGCGTTTGATTAATTCAGATTTAATTTTGTCATATTTGTTGGTAGCGGGCGGTGCTTTAATTATGTCCTTGACTTCTTTGGCATACTGAGGTTCTAAATTTGAGGTCACATAATAAAATTTAGTTTCGTCCAGGGTGATTTTAGTTATAGTAAATTGCGCCTCCATTTGCGCGAACCATAAATCAGCATCTTCTGGTATGAATTTAGGTGCTTTAATAGATACTCGACACACCTCATCGCTCTTTTCGTCTTCACTCATGATGAAAAAATAAAATCCGCTCACCGCTTATGACTTGTACCACTGCCGAACTCCTTTGTACTTCGAACGGAGTATTGCCGCGGAATGCCGTTTGTGCAGAATGTGTTGTTGCTACCTGGGAATCCTTGCAGATGACGATGGTCTTCTATGCGCTGGTCTTCTCAGTCGGGGTCACCAGATGTGGGGAAGTAGTTGACACTTTCTCCACGATTTTTATAAACAGAACTAAGAAGCGAAGCTAAGCGATAGGTAGGTAATGATGATGATCAAGCCAGGAATAAATGAATAGTGTTATTTAGAATTTGATGAATGAAAGTTGTATTGAAATTAGATCGCGAATACACGGGTAATTACACAGCGATTTAGCAAGCAAGTACAGAACATGTATGGATCAAGGCAGGGCCACGACTGCTCGCGCTGGCGCATGCGACCGGGCAGCCTTCGAGCCGCGGGCGTCGCAAGTGGAGTACGCGGGGAGAGGTGCATCTTCGGGTCTGGTCCAAGTTAAGAGAGTGTTGAATTTTAAGTCCGCTACAAGTCCATTATCACGCTGGGAAGCGTAAGGACAATCCAGTCCTTGGAACAATATTGACATTAAAATTATAAAAAAAAAAAAAATGACATTAAAATTATTTTGACAGTGGGTACCAAGACGTCAATGAATGTCTAATTTTTGACGTTGGTACCCACTGTCAAACTAATTTTAATGTATTTTTTTTTTTTTTTACAAATAAAATAAAAAAAAAGGCTGGAGCCAGGCGGTTATGACCCCAAGATCTCTAATCTCAGAGACACGTTCAATGAGATGGTCATTTAAGATATATTGGTGTTTAATATGAGATGTTTTCCTAGTAAACGTGATGTACTGACACTTCTTGGGATTTAGGTCTATATAGGCTATTGAGTCGATAGTATGCGCAAAGACAGTTCAGGTCCTCCTGCAATCGGTGACAGTCTGATATGTTAGTTATGGAAACTTTCCCCAATAAACATATAGTCGCAAGTGAAATTTTTTTTCGTCCCTCAGTACATTGCCCCGATCAGCTGATTTCAAGTTACTATGGGAGACCCAAAATTTTTTTTCATTTGTGACTATATGTTTCTTGGGGAAAGTTGTTCATAATGATCATTCCCCAAAATATGGTCAGCTAATTTAATGTCACCCTGTAAGTCAATCCAGTCACTCACAGCCCTTGTCTATCTTGTATTTATATAGGTATTTGTTAAAATTCATATTCTTTATTGCACCTTTTTTTTATTATTGAAATAAACATTATATTATGCAAAGGCGAGCTTATCTCTAAAGATCTAGATTTATGATGTAAAAAATATGGAAAGCATTACGTATAAAAACTTAAATTGCATTGCAGTTTGCAGTTACAGCAGTAGGTATACTTAGAAGAAAGACATGTGATTATTTATTATGTATAAGTATACCTAGTACCTTTCCGTATTTATCTATTTTGGAAAATTGGAACGACTTGATTCATTCTAGCCTATCTTTATCAATGCAACAGTTCGACCGGTGGGCTTGGCTATACAGGTTTCTAAGTTTTGCTTTCATTTCATATCAACATGGGAGGCAATAGGAAACAGTTATACACTCTACTTTTCACTTCGATAACAGCAAAAATAGTTGCAAAATGCCACGCAAAGAAAAAATAAGGACTTCCCGCTCTTTAGTTATTGTTCTGAGTTCCCGCCATCCCGCCAATATACTTTTTTTTAGACGTGGCAGTGGCACTTAGCATACAGGTTGGCAAGAAAGTCTAGAAATTAAATGATGGCAACATAAGTGACATATTAGAGCACTATTGCGTGTTTTGATAGACAATCTAAATATGACATTAAAGAAAACACGCAGTAGTCTGTGAATGTTACCATCATTTAATTTCTAGACTTTCTTGCCAACCTGTAGGTGAGTGTGGCTGTTACCTGACAACCTTCCCGGCCTTCTAGCAAACTTACGATGTGCGTGCATTTCTAATACTAATACTATGCAATGCACTGCTCAGATGCACTGGTTGGTTTATTACAAGATGACTGTGATATTTGTGACGTAGTAGGTACCTAGCAAACTAGCGAATAATGACGTCTTAAATACCTACGTTAGAAGACTTCAGTTCCTTAGAATAAACAATGTTATATTGTGAACAAGTATAATAAGTATTTTAATTTAAACAATAAGCAACATAAATTAATAAGTGCACTCTGACTGAATAGATAAATAATAATAAGCAATACATACCTATACCTCCTTCCTTCGGTAAGCAACAGCTAGGATTACAAGTTTATTAGTAATGTATGTTTTCTAAGCTACTACTTAATCCTTAGAAGGTTGTATCGTGCGTAAGTACAGAGGTGGATTCATGCCACATGTGTTACTAAGGTACTGGTATGCTAAGGCGAGGCTAAGGCACTAGAATTATAATTGTGGAATGTGTGTGCGAGTCGACCCTTCGTGGGCAGTGTTAGAAAAATCTTGCCTGGCTGGTCTGGCTCTGGTCTAATAAACTTTCATTTTAAAACCGCCAGCCTATCCATAACTAGGTATCTGCAAAAGACCAAGCTATTTTTTATTCGCTCGTGTGATATAGTTATATCGCATACGAAGTATATCACGTTCGACTTTGTATATCGCATGACGTCGATTTTCTGCATTTCGTCTTCGGTGTTCCTTCCTTCGCATTTGACGTCTATTCTATCATTGGACTGGAGCCGCTGCTGGGGCGTACGCAACGAGTGGTCCTGACCACTCGTTGCAGGGCGAATGACTGAAAAATGCGAAATTTTGAATATGGCGAACGAAAATCAGTAGAAAAGAGCGCTTGTTTGCAAAAGAGCGATTGAGAAATACAGCTCCCAGTCCGATGTAAGTCAAGCACTATGCCCAGTTATCCCTATAGAGTCTGTGATGTGCCTTACCTTAATTGGAGTAGATAGGGATTTTAGGGATGCTAGATTATGGTCCCTATTTCGCTCTAATGTATCGATGAAATAACAATATCTCAAATTAAATATCTACTGGATATAGACGAAATGGGTTGATAAACATAATAGTGAAGTCGTATTTTATTTCTCCATAGAGTCATCATTCCTGGAGTTATTCGTGCGAGGCTGTCGTCTAGATATGGAACGCGCGCGCACAAAGCTGGAAGCCTTCTGCCTCGCTCGCTCTCGGTACCGCGACCTATTCGAGCATCGCTCGCTGAACGAACCCCCGCTGAATGACGTCTGCAAGTTCATGTAAGTCTTGATGGGCGAGGAAATGGAAACAGGCGATGCTTTAGCAACTAGCTACTTAGTTACTGACGTGACGATGGCTGCAATTGCAACATTGGTTAGACCCCGGCCCCCGCAGTATTTGTCTGGGAGATTGATTAGGGTGAGTATGAAGCTAAGTGGAAGAATGACGTAACTTAGGCCTAGCGTAGTAATTAGCAAATCATCTTCATCATTGTCAGTTTCGTTTCGGCCCACATTGACCTGGGCAAAGGCCTCTTATTAAAGCCGTCCTTGTTATGTACAACAAAGATATTTCCAATCTCAAATGCCAACCTCATGGACCCGCAGCGACATCGTGCCCCTCCCGTGCCTGACCGATGAGTGCCTGCGCGTGACGGTGTTCCGCGTGCGGCCGGGCTACCCCGAGACGAGCGCGGACGTCGCGGCGGCGGTGCGCGCGGTGCTGCTGCTGAGCGACGTGCGCATGCGCGACGAGAGCGACATCGCCGGTGACGTGTTTGTGTGGGAGGTTAGTGGCTTGTACTTAAATGTAAATGAATGTAGCCCATTAATGTCCCCAGGGGCACGGGTCTTCACCCGGATACAAGTAAGATAGAGCCATAATACCTACTCCACCACGCTGGCTCATAGTCGCTAAGCTGTAGCATAGGTATATATACAAGGAACTGCTAGTACTGGAAAGAAACTGAGCCGGTACTGAAATGAATCACAACAACATCACGCGCTAAGTCGCGTCACTGATCAGTTTCTTATCGATAACTTTAAAGTTTACATTCCAGCCAATTGAACTGTATTGCTAAGTAAGACTCCGCTGTATGTCTGTCAATTTATCCCGTCTTTCTCTTCGTAATCTGCGACATACAAATATTTTCAACGGCCCGACACGCTAGACCTCTCCTTCCTCGATCTTAGTACGGAACCCTTCATGTGAGATGGTGTGAGTCGACATGGGCAGTTAGCTAGATAGATAAGATCCAACCCCGATAGAAAGTACCTATCGGAAGTCACGTTAGCTCTAACAAAACGCATAAGTATATCTATAGGCAGGTCTGTATAATCTACATTGAAGATAATTTTCCGTAGATATACAACCTAGGAATCGTTGCAATTTATAATTGGTAACCTAATTAGTATTCAATTTCAAAGCTATTTAAACATCTTGTTCGCGATTGTAACTGTTTTTATGACGTGCTGACATCGTAAGCATCGAATAAACCATGACTACGGCCTTTATGCATTAGCTAGATGCCGCACAATTTTCTAGATAGAAATATACATATACCTACCTATTCAAGATTATTGATCTTGTCCAGTTAAATCATCTGCACTTTGTACTTGTGCTTAATTATTTTGCGCGTCATAATTCTAAGGACTACGATCGTACAACTGACAGCTACCAGCGAGAATACGGCAGTAATATTGTAAGTAATTAGGTTTGAGCAGATTACAAATAAACAAAGAAGGGAAAAATATCGCGTTGACATCGTCTTTTGTGTTTGCAGTTTTGCACCATCTCTTCATAACTCAAGTTCATGACATTGTGATAGAGTTAGCAACAACTACAATTTATGCAAGGTGAAATTTTTTGACGACCTCTGTGGCGTAGCGGTTGTGCATCTGCCTACCATGCGAGGTCCCGGTTTCGAATCCCGGCTGGGAACAAAAAAAAGCCGCCTTGTCTTGGGTGTTTACATGTTTCTGATGTTGCTGTTTCTGGTTCCCACGACACAGGGTATCCTAGTGTGGGGCCAGAAGCAATGTATGTTGTATGTAAATGTTTATGTTTAAATGTTTAATTTTATTCATTTTGTCGTTCGGGGATTAATATAGTAGAATGCTGTATCGCTAACTAAAGATTATAATTGACTGCCAGTTTCGATAGGTTAGATTAGAAACTATCGATAGGTATATCACGCACGCACCACACTACACTATACTCTACTATTACCATGATGTGATGTTATGGTATTATCGATAGTTTTGGTCTTTTATCGATTGCCGGAGCCAACCTGGAAATTTTCAAATTTTTCAGCAAGAGAGTGAAATGATAAAAAAAATATTGGTTGTCTGTAAAGTCGGTTTACGATAATTTTACGTGATAACGTCTTAGGAAGCGAAATTAAAACCTCGAGGAATTTTGTGCAACCTCAACTTAAGTAAGTACTACTAAAATGTGAACAAAATAAAAAACACAAAAAAAGCCGCTGTGGGTTTGAACTCAGGACCCTCCTCGCTGTTGAGTCTTGCTTGACTAATACGACTCGGCCACCTGCCTTGTTACTCCTAGCTACAAAAATAGCTATGTATTGCGGCGTAGTCGGTGCCGATGGCGGAACGTGATACTTTTTTGAACATGCTCCTGGCGTTCATCGATTTATAAGACGTTATCATGTCAAAAATAGGGTAGGTAGGGTAGTAGGGTAGGTACATCGAATTCAAGGATTAATAATCCTGTTGGATTGAGGTTCAAGATCTTTACAGTAATAAGATTTCCTAGCATGTTAGCAAAATAAAGTGTAAGTACTTAAATTGTTTACGTACACTGCAAGTTGCGTGGAAGCTAAGTACACCAATTTAAATACTGGTTGCACTGGTATAAGCAGCCATCTAGCCATCTTTGCACATTGACCAAGTATGTAAGCACAAGTTATTCAGCCATATCTATTTATGCGGCATATTTATTATTTTGGACTTGGCATGTCTTTGTTATGTCATGCATTGAATCAGGTGCCTGCATACCTACCATAAATATATCTTATCTAGACATAATTTCCTGGGATTCGATTCGATCATGCCTAAAACACAGTAACAAAAAAATGCAGTTGATTGTAGTAGAGGGGTGGCGTGGGTTGGTGCAGTGTTTTTTTAACATGACTGACTAGCTAGATTGTGAACTGGAAGTGGAAAAAATCTAGAAACAGTTTCTGAAACGCGTGGTCGATGCTACAACGCAAGGCGAATAACCGATAAAGATCGACATCGTCACAACAATAAATGGTCACATACAAAAAACTAAAGTTTTATTACATTTCCTTACCGTTTCGAAAAAAAAAGGAAATAAGTAACAATGTACTATTTTGAATTACCTAATTATAGAAGGTCAATTTAGTAAGCAAAAGCACAGCACGTACAGTTGGCAACACAAAATATTCTCGTCCCACTGTAAACAATAAGATCGAAAGACCTAGTTTTAAAAACTTATCATTAGACGTTTGAGGCAAAAACTATTTTCACCTCAACATTTTGTACGAAAACAAATTCTAATGCAGTAGTAAAGATGACTCTTCAAGTCTTCATAATTCATAATTTCATTATTGCCCACAGATAATTCGTCTTCGTGACTGTCTTACTGAAATTTTCAGCACTTGATTCACATTTGTATGTGTAGTATAACTACCTTCGTTTTTCTTAGATTTCAGCTGTCCGGGGCTCTATCGTATCCCGGGTAGCTTCGGCCATCACCCCCATCCGTCGTGGTATCCACCTGGCGCACGCAGCCTACCCTCAGCGGCTGAAGAGGAACCACATAGTCGGCACCCCAGCCTTCTTCGCCTCCTCGCTGCAGATCGTGAGGGCGTGCATGAATGAGAAAGTCAAGCGAAGGGTAAGTAGTAAGTAATTGCTATCAGATTGTGTGCAGTAAAACGGAGTAAACGCCAATCCAATAATATTCGTCTTGGAATGTTAGTCGACACTTAGAGGTCTTAGTTTCATGGAGTGCCGGGACTATGTCTAAGCACAGTAGGTATTTGCTTGCTTACATGCATTTTACTGCATAAACTACACTATAGAAGGTATCATCGGTATAGATATTTAGCTAGATAAGTATGGAGCCATATGAAAATTACTGGTCTGCAGAGAGAGTCTACCAGAGTCACTCCAGCTCGTACGATAACATTTGCTTGCGAATAGTTAAGTAGGTACACAAGTATCTGATGACGTGCAATTGACGCGTGACGTGACGGTGGATGAGACGATGACACGAGTCGTGCGTGCGTGACTGACCAATTTATTGCTATATTTGGCCACTCTCAACTCTCTTTAACTAACTATAGTAAGGACCCTGGGTTTTTACCCCGTTGAACATCAAACTTGGTGTGACTGAATTGTGACATTGACCCACAACAACAGGCTTGCCTACAACCCAACAGCCTTCCTGAGTCGATACCACGCAAAAGATGACTCAACATAATGCAATTTTCAATTGATCTTTATAATCGTCATCACTTTTCAATCATTACGTGTTTTCTTGAGGAAATAAGTAGCCGAGTCATGCGATTAGTTTTTATGACGACAAAATATTGGTTTACCTACATACCAACGATATAATTCGGTTATCTCAATCGTTCAGGTAATTCTACCATAAATAACACGCCTTTTACCAGTAAAGGGCACGATGCAATCGGTCGCCTGCAACTTGTATTTAGCCATTAAAGTGTCCCACTGCTGGGCAAAGGCCTCCCCCTTTTTCGTCCACACTTCCCTGGTCTGTGCCACCTCCGGCCATCCCGGCAAAAACTTGTCGAGGTCGTCTCGCCATCTCCGTTTAGGCCTGCCCCTACACCGGTAACCGTCCTGTGGCACCCAGTCAGTGGCGATTTTCGCCCATCTGTCTGGGTGCATGCGACTTACGTAGCCGGCCCAGTTCCACTTTAGCTTAGCGGTCTGTGCACCCACATAGGCGATACCAGTTATGGAGCGCAGTGTGGTGTTCCTAATGTGGTCCGTCCTACGAACACTTAGGATGCTGCCGCTACATTGCTCGCTGGTAAACCTTGAGTTTGGCAAACATTTATTTGTATTTATACATATTTTACAATATATTTCAGTTTTATCTGCATACAACAGTGGATGAACTGCAGGAGCACATCCCTAAGCGAGTTCTTCCATGCGAGTGGGGTGGTGAGGAGGAATCTATTGATGTTTTGGCGCGAAAATGGCGACATAGAGCCGACCAAGTGCGAGAGCATTTACGAGGCCTCCACGAACTAGGCAACGTCGCCGCACCTACGAAAACTGCAGACAGCGACATCTATGGCCCAGTTGGTGCATTCAGAAAACTCGATATCGATTAGCGGATGTAGGACAACACTAGCCTAAAGGCTTTGTGCTATGTACAGACTGTGATTGGTTTTTATTTCCTATGTTTAGAATTATGGAATGTATTGTTATTCACTAAGCATGGCTGAATGATTTTAATTAGGTGTACTTACTTATGTATTTTTTTTTATTGTTATTGATTTACGATTAAATGATTTAAATAAGCCAGTTTTGAAAAGATATGTATGAGTGTTTATGTTTGATATTCTAGTACCTAGGTACCTGCTTATTTTATTGGAATAACAATCTCTCTGCTCTCCATGTCCAGCAAAACTGGACCCTCTGTCTAGCAGTAAGACACCCCCCATAGGGTGCTGCTGGTGACACCAAGACGTCTGAAATCTCTATTGTAAGGGATGAAAGCAAAACTTCCCCTAATTTTAATGCCAAATCAAATATTTTTCCTTTTTTCTTCTTTTTCTAGCGCGGGCGTACCGTCTGTATTAGAACCGCCAGGCATAGCCCGCGACGACGGTAAAAGGTCCGACGGAATGACACTCATTCCGTGGCAGCATGGGAAGTCGTTGGTATGGGATGCAACGTATGGGAGTCCGCCGCGGCACCGGCCCTGGAAGAAGTCCCTGGTAAATGGGATGGCGCTAGTATGTCAAACTAGCGCCATCCCATTTACCAGCGATTTCTTCCAGGGCCGGTGCCGCGGCGGACTCTGCAGAGGGTTTGAAACGGCGCAAATATGTCGCCCTTGGGGAGGGCTACATATTTGTGCCGTTTGGCGTAGAGACCCTCGGGCCGTGGGAGACCGACGCTCGGCGACTCTTTAAGGAGGTTGCAAAGAGACTCGTCGAAGCGTCAGGTGATTCTAGAGCTGGCACCTACCTCGCTCAGAGAATTAGCCTAGCGATACAGCGAGGTAATGGTGCCAGCATGTTGGGCACCCTGCCACTCGACGGCGGCGCGGCGGCGGTGACCTTAAAGGATATTTTTTATTTAATTTAATTGTTTTTAGTAGTAAGTTAATTGTATAAAAACTAAACTAACAAGCAAAAAAATAAAAAAAGTCTAAGCTTTATAATTATTTTTAGGTAGTAGTAGTAAGTACATAAACATGTATTGAATTTATTACGAAAATATCTTCTCTTCATCTCGTGTCGATTGCTATACAAGAAATGACAGGCGATATCGACTTAATAAATAAGTAAATGTAGCCCATTAATGTCCCCACCGAGGGCCACAGGCCTTTACCCGGATACGAGTCAGATTGAGCCATTCTCCACCACGCTGGCTCAGTGCAGGTTGGTGGAGGGGTTTAACCCCTTCACTCTAGACTAGAAGCACACCGCTCGAACGACGGAACAATGGCGAACTATTATTATATAAGATGTGTCGGCGAACCAGTTAAAGACTACGACATACATTCATACATACTACCAAGTAGTGATAGTAGCCGGGCGGGACCTACAGCTACAGGTTGGCAAGAAAGTCTAGAAAATAAATAATGGCAACATAAGTGACATATTAGAGCACGATTGCGTATTTTGATAGACAATCCAAATATGGCAATAAATAAAACACGCAGTAGTCTGTGAATGTTGCCATCATTGATGATGATGATATGATGATGTGATCCGTCCGTCCGACCGACCGATTTCTATCACGGCGACCGCTTCAGTTGGTCTGATCGCGGAGCGCCGTTGCGACCGCGCGACGTAAAGACAATAATTCATTTCGACGACGTCGTCAATCGTGGGCTCGCACAGACTCGCACTCAGAACAATAACTAAAGCAGGCTCGCATGTATTGTGGTGTGAACTGGTGTGAGCTGGCTGGCTGTGTCGGACGGAAGTCCATCTATAGCCAGCCACAGAGTATAATGCAGTAGGGCCAGTAGGAGAGTGACAGACCCAACCCAACTGCCACCTCACCTGTCAAATCTGTCAACCAACGCCTAAGGACGGCTGTCTGTCAATTCTGTCATTCATACGTGGCTCCAGAAAATCCTGGTCCAAGCGAAAAAACAAAGAACTGACTAAAACAATCATTAGGTATATTTAATGAAACCTTCATTATATCTGTATCTCGACTAAATCCGCACAAAATGGAATCCAAATGTACTATCTTTTGGCTCGCCGGCTTCGTCGCTATGAGTGTTTTGGGTTCCGTAAAGAGTTACACTATTACGGTGGATGCACACGCCGAAGAGTGCTTTTTTGAGCATGTGGAAACCGATACGAAGATGGGTAAGTTTTCTTGCAATCCCTTGATTAGTAATTCGCACTAAAAACTGATTTTTAACCAAGTCAACATCTGTGATATAGCCACGGGATTTATAATCAAAATAATGAATTTACAAGCTTGTGAAATAGCAAAGCCAGCCATCCGTATCATGTTATGGTTATGATATTTATGCTTTAAGGCTTCACATATGCTAATTCACCCTTTTGGTCACAATTCTTAAAATTCTATTTAGTGTTGTAATTTTTATCAAATTATTTAGAAACACATATTTTGCACACTACAACTGCTGTTAGTGTATGCTGAGCATGTTGATAAACTATGACATTACCTTGTTTTCAGGACTAACATTCGAAATAGCTGAAGGAGGTTTTCTGGACATAGATGTCACAATCACGGGTCCTGACGGAACTGTGATATACAAAGGTGAACGGGAGTCGTCCGGCATGTACACATTCTCCGCTCATGTGTCTGGAAGATATACCTATTGCTTTAGTAATAAAATGTCCACCATGACTCCTAAGGTTTGTAGATATTATTTGATTTGCTGATTTAAAACAGATAAGGGGACATCCATTAATACTGTGTGGTGTCATAATTCATAATTTCTTTATTGCACACAAAAAGTTACATAGGACAGTAAAAAAAATTGAAAACGTGTACAAAGGCGAGCTTATCTCTAATAAGAGATCTCTTCCAGCAAACCAAATAGGGATGAGACAGGTGGATTGCTGAGCAGGAGTAGACCCATGTGTACAATACATATAATGGTGTCTTTGTTGATTTTCTGATTTCCCCCTGGTATCTTGAGATTTGGTTGCACCTCCTTTTCTCTTACATAGGATTAAGTGAGATTATGTAATGTAGATATTAGACAGCCCACTTCTTTATTTTCTTCATCAGGGAGTTACAGTCCCATATTATTATGCTATATAAATTATTACCCTCTTTTATTACTCTCTGACTATTACTTGCATGAAATGAGCTATTTATAAATACAATATAAATTGGAATATTCATCTTGCATAATTTATTTATATTTAGATTTTTATATATTGTTGTTTTCCAGGTGGTAATGTTCAACCTGGAGGTGGGTGATGCCCCACACAAGCCCGAGGGTGGAGCTGATGATGAGGTGAACCACAACAAGCTTGAGGATATGATCAAGGAGCTCGGCACGACACTGAAGACTGTCAAACATGAACAGGAATATATGCAGGTAGGTCTTGGTTAATGGTTCTCAATTCAGTAGCGTTTTATTTGAAATGGTTCCTCTTTAGATGGGTTCAGTTTTTTGAATATTATCGGTCTCAGGTTTTTACATTAAAAAACTGAAAAGTATAATTGATGTCTTCCAGTTAACTGAATTCCTGTACTTTTTGAGTGTTTACGTCATTGTCATTCATTCATTCATTCATTCATATTCATTTATTGCACGCCATAATAACATTCATTCATATTCGTTTATATTGTGTAATACGTGTATCGGCTCATTTTCGTGTTTATAGACAACATTTTCATCCAGAGTATAGGGAAGAAATAGGGATTGAAATTGGTTTGTCACTCTAGCTCGCACATCTATTGTTCGCTATTGTTAGTTTGACCCGCTTGCCGCTTGTGTCATAACGCGAGCAATAATAATATAATAATATAAGATCCGATACAATTTTAAGTTGCTGAATTATATTTATTTTTAACCGACTTCCCAAAGGAGGAGGTTTACAATTCGTCCGGATGTTTGTGTTTTTTTTTTATATGTATGTGCCCCGATAGCGCCTAAACGAGTGGACCGATTTGGAAAATTATTTTTTTGTTTGAAAGGGTTTACCTTCCCATTAGTCCCATTGACACCAGGTCAGGCAGGATCTGATGATGGGATCCTGGAAAAATCGAGGGAACTCTTCAAATATTATAGGCAGACCTATAGTGATTTTTGTGTTTTTCATAACTCGTGCAAATGCACATGGTAAGCATAATATTGTGATGCGGATCTGCTGATGAAGACCACATATGGCCACCAGATCTGCTCAATACTAGGTACAAATACAATGCGTGGCTGACGGGCAGGCAACGCATAGCCTAATCCGGTGGACCTAGAGCCATGAAACTTTGTACAGGGGTTCCTTAGTAGCGTGGGGTAGCACTGATGTGGGATTTGACAAAATTAATTCCCCAAGGGGGGGGGGGGGGGTAAGGGGTTACAGTTTGTATTAAACTCAATCTAATCAAATAAGGTTTGTGGAAGTCGGTTTTTTCTAAAGTTTACTTTTTGTTTCAATTATATCATTGCCATCTTCATCACTCATTTTTAAATACATGTATAAAACCAATCCTGAATTATTGCCTAATTTTTATAGCTTGTAACTCTCGACTGCAGGTGCGCGACAGAATCCACCGCGCGATCAATGAGAGTACAAACTCCCGTGTGGTGATGTGGTCCGTCTTCGAAGCGTCCGTCCTACTCGTGATGACTGTAGGTCAGGTCTACTACCTCAAGCGGTTCTTCGAAGTGCAACGGGTGGTCTAAATGCACTACTTCACGAGTTATGTGATGGTTGGTCTAACTGGAGTGATGTGTGAGATGTTTCTTAGAATGGACATGAATTAGTGGTGTGTTTTATACATATTTGCGTTTGTTTTATTGTTGGCATGAGCTGTCGATTCTGCGATTTCTGCGGTTGAATTTAGAACCGACGCGACGTAAATTACAGGGCCAGCATAAACTCGCCTCGCCTTTGTACATGTTTTTTCTAATATTAAGTGTCTGTATTATGTTTTCTGTGCAATAAAGTAAAGTAAAATTCTCTAAACATTGTGGATTGCTCAGTATTTTTCAAAATGCATTATTTATTATGTGATTAGGAAACTTGAACTATGTACTGCTATAGTCTAAGAAATATCTTCATAACATTGAATAAAAGTAAAGACGATATTCACCTCGCTCCTTTGTAAAAACGAGTGCTATTTTCAATTTGTATTCTTACCAAACAACTGTTCAAACACAAACATCCACAAACTTATTTAAGTCTGTTAACATGTACAAGTGTAATTAAATGGGGTAATGAAACTGCCTGAACGCGGACACAATTGTGCTTCTGTCACCCTGTATGGAAAAGGGGGTGACGCAGTGTTTTTAAAAAAGAAATTACAAAATTAAATAAAGCCAGTGATTTCTAACCATCACAAAGGGTCGGGTGTGTCGCTGTGTGCATAAAACTTGATCTGAACAAGTGTGTTGTGTTTTTAAGAAATAAATAATTATAAATATTGTTTCTACTATTATAGTTTTTTTAACACTCGAGTTTTATCAAAACCACAGAATAATTTATATTATTTAATTAACGAAACATCTGCTTAATACTAACTTAATTCAATAATAGTAAAATTAATAAGTAAAGACAATATAATACATAGTAATTGAAGACATTTTATTGTTTTTAAGCTAGTAAGGCAGCCTTATTTATATTTACTACTAGCTCATACATAACATAACATTTTCTAGAATCTTGCATACAATCATGTCAGAAATAATAGTGATACCTATTATTTATTGGAAAAAACACCGTCAGATCTCTTTATCTTCGCAGTTGCGATAACTAACGTGGGATAATAAATAACATTTCGGACTAAATCTATACATACCTTATTCGCTAATTGATCAAAGTGATTTGGCAGGTCGAAAAGTCGAAATGTCACTTAGCGAAATAATGTTGCTCGCTTCTGAATCATAGTGAAGTGTATTTTTTAATCGATTAGGTAAATGAATGAAATAAAACAGTCAGATGAATGAATAGTTGATACTTATGTATAATAGTTGATAGTTTTGCTAACGGGGCAGCTTAAAAACACTAATTAACGCGCAAACTGGTTATAGGCTATTTACACGGGTCGACCTTCGACAAAGAACATCGAAACTTTCTGGGATACCTATAGTTGAAATTCCCTTAAATGTCGCATTTTCGTGTACACTTACAAAAAGTAGGCATCAGTAAGGCATACTATAATATTGTAGCATCTATTAGGGCTTTAGAAATAACTTCGACAATAAAATAAACAACAATCATTCACTGAACGAATGCCCTCGATTTTTTTGGCACAACACTATTGTGTTTTTCGGCAAAAGCGGGTATCACTCGACCTGTCAAATCACTTTGATCCACTACCGAATAGATTATAGGCCCGCATCCGGGGGGCCATTCTCGCGCTAGCGAGATCATGTCAATGGTCGAAATATCGATTTTGAGATACCTACCGAAATCTCCATCAAAAACAAGAAAAAGCTATTCTCACGATCAACCGAGATATCTAGACCCGTTTTCGATCGAAATTAAAATGAATCGAAATCGTTTTCGACGGATTTAGGCGGTATTAAAACCCATATCTCGTCTAGGAAGATGATCTCGATAGCGCGAGAATCGGGGGCCTGACCGATGTAGCAGTCAGAGTAACTTAGATACTATAGGGTAGTAGCAGTTCCTATTCGGAGATTAAAAATACTAAGGCTCAATCTTACTCGTATCTGGGTAAAGGCCTGTGCCCCTCGGTGGGGACATTAATGGGCTTTTACCATTACAATTCTTTCTTCCCCACAATTCAGTTTTCAGTACTCTAGAGATCGTCCTTAGCGCACCGAATAAGCTAGATCCGATTTGCACCCGCAGCATGGCTGCCCCCGCGGGGAGTCGGAAGCATGCGCTTTACATGTCTGTCCCTCACCTTCTGCGACAAAACCTCCCCTCAATCGGCTTGCCTGGTGCTGGAGGCCTAACGGTGCTCCTAAACGGGCCATATTTTCACTGCAACATGTGGCCGGCAACTATTGGTGTCTTTTTCTTACATGTAAGTAAGAGAGGGACACCAATAGTTGCGGGCTACATATTGCAGAAAAACCTGGCCCGTTTAGGCGCCTATAATACCAACTCTTAAATCAGCAAGCAGGACCTAAACAGTCACTTAAACGTTACGAAATAGCAAGGCAGTATTGTTTAAACCTGCTTTAAAACGTTGAACGCTGTGCGGTCACCATGTGGGCGCAACTCTAAAATCACTAGGAGCCAAGCAAAAAATCGAGTA
>CAUOQF010000170.1:0-27986 GCA_963457715.1 Argyresthia albistria | reverse complement strand
ACAAACAACAAATTCTTTGACAAAATGTCGTAAATATCGTCGTCGGTTTTTGTGATAATTCGGTTTTGATAGGTAAAAATCCACCTTATTTCCACATAGTTTAGGGATTAAAAACAAGTTAGTAACATTTTAGCTCTACCTATTCCGATCCCTGCTCATGACATATCGTATTCGCACTAACTGATATAATTTACTCTATGATCTCTGATCTGCCATTGCTTTATCCTGATATTAATTCCCGTCAGTAGATAGCCATAACGAGCCATAATCCGAGCTAGCATTATATAACTTGAAGTACATGTTATGTCATGTACTGAAAAAATAACAGGAAATAGGTAGGTAGCTAATAGAAGAGGATGGGAAGCAGGTTGTTGTACCGGGTGATGAATATTTTTGTATTTGTTTTCATATCAGTAGAAGCTGTTCTTTACAATAAGCCAAGGAATCGATAAGGTCAAGCCCTATATATACTAATCGGGTCTGATACTAACAAGTGGCTCGGCTAATTCCTTGGCTTACTGTACTCGGTACACATTAAGTCGATAGCGCTTAGCGCACAACATCTATCCTAAAGTAGGTACCTATTAAGTTAGACTTCTTGGCATATTCATTTGTTATTTAATTGTTGCTGTTATTTTAAATTGTCGGTTTATTTTACTGGTTGTTATTATAAGTACAAGTTAGAGCCTACAGGTGGAGCCGGTTACCTCGAGTCAAGGAAAAACTATATTTTATTCTTGTTATTAGATCATTAAGTATATCAGTTTAAGTACATAGGTTTAACTACATGTTTAAGTTGGAAAATAAACAATTTCAATCATAAAGATCTGAACATTTAAGGAAAACATACGGTGTCATACAGTTTAAATTCATTACTTCGTATTAACCTTCTTCCGCGTTAACATCCTGCAACCGTCTTCGCATGGAACCAAATGTATGACACGGTATGTTTCCCTTAAATGTTCAGATCTTTATGATCACCCTGGCTGCTCTTAAACGATGAAATTTAATCGGTGATCATCACTGATCAGGTGCCAATGAGTGACGTACAAGTCGTTTGTAGGGTGACCATGTTTCTAAGTGGTTATTAGTTTTAACTGTTTATTAAATAAACAGTGAGGTACATTGCGTGAGACCTCGCCTATAAAGTTTAATTTTAGCTAGATAGATATTCATGTTTTTCTACTCCTGATCACCGACTTTTCATCGTGTATTTATGACGAATTAGATGTTCTGATGTTTTAGTGATATAAGTGTGCCGAATTTATTTAAATTTAATATTGCTTAGAAATATTTGAGTACCTCCACCGCTACATAGCCTCGTATTCATTAGGGGACAAAGTCGCTCGACATGTCGAGAGCAGTCGCGGGACATCTACGTGCGACTGTCCGGAGACAAAGGAGTGGAGCAACCGACTCCTCGGGCAACGTCTGTGCGGAGACGACTGGCGTGGACAGACAAGGAACATGTATCACGGACATGTGCCGAGAACACGCACCGTAGATGTTCTGCAACATGTCTCACAACTTGTGCCCTAGTGAATGGCAGGCTTGAGATGTGAGTTGGTGAAATAAGTGGAATACTATTCCCCACTTGTAGCAAAATGTGGAAAAAAAATCCTTTCTTCCCTACCAGTAGGGATAGGCCGGTAAGGATATGTGGAACAGGGGGATGCGACATGTCCCGCGACACGTAGATGTCGCCTGCGATGTCCCCCGCGACGTCGAATTCGTGTCGCGGGACAAAATGTCCCCTAATGAATACGAGGGTTAAATCTGATGGTGACTGTACAATCAGCCATTATTATTTTTAAATGATTGTTATAAATACATTGATGTAAGCAAATTTTATTATTGGACGCTGGTATTCCTCCGTCAATTCAAATTGTATTAAATCAAGAGATTGAATACATACTTTAAATTAAAAATGGGTAATACTTACATATAATATACTTGGGTGTGTTTAATTTGCTATGCGTTTTATTTGTACTGCTTGCGTCTTGCTATAGGTACTACCATCCACGATGACGCGTGACGTAGCTATATGCATTTTTGTCTTTCAGCAGAGTGCCTCGATGAAAAAGAAATATGCAAATAGCAACGTCACGCGTCGTCGTGGATGGCGTTACCTATACCACAAACCCTGATAAACACTGCCTCTGTCATGACATGAGACTGATATATCAGCTAAGCGAGTTTAATTTAAAGAAAAATATATTGACATGTCTGCGATTTTATCGGCGGCTGGCGGTAACTGCATTGCGAGGTTTATGTAAAACACTCATTAAAACAACAGTGTAAACTCAACTCTTATCTACTTTATTTTATAAACATTTTATACACATGATTAGTTTAAAAACAATTGCTTCGCTAAATGCCTGATTTATATAGGTGTCCCAAAAGTAACTTATAGGATTTTATAACAGATTGTAAACCAATTATTTTTATACTTACTCTTGAGACACACTATACATAACCGCTGGTAGTTTCAATACCTATTGCTTATCGTTATGCTTACATTGAAACAAGCTAAGGCTTGTTTATTGCTGTGTTAGGTAGGCGGGAAGCTAGGTGCTAGATACAAAACTTCCTCCTTACCATAGGTCCACTTTCTTTATGAGTATTTTACTAAAACAAATACATAATGTGCTTCAATTCATCTAATGTGACTGTCTAAATCAGCGCTGAAGGCCTGGCCTTCAGCATATCGCTGGGCCAGTTGCCATTTATAATGACAGTGACACACCACGACCGTCATTCATGTGTTTTCAACTATTCATGATATTGGGTGTCGTCTAACTTTCTGTTTTTGGTTTCTTTTGTCTAACTGTAATGTGTTCACTGTCCTTGTAATAAACATTTCTTTCTTTCTTTCTTTCTTTCTATCTTGATCAGTGAGCTAATTATGGTTGAATGAAATGCTATTACAGGTGAACGACCTGCGGCCCGATTCTCGCCCATGTGTAGACGCAAATCGAAAGCGCACGCGCAAATTGTTTCCACATTTCATACAAAAATAACAATATTTTACGTCAACGCTTTCAATTCGCGTCGGTGAGAATTGGGCCCTCGATAAAGGCATGATGCTATGTTCCTGTTATCAAGCGACAATGACAGGATTTTAACACAGACTTTTTACATGCGTTACAATTTTTAACATGTGAGTTTCTAACAAGTGTCAAATATTATTGAACAAAAACAAAGTCTATTTACAATAAGGAGAAGTAAACCTATGGAAAGTGGACCAGTGTCTCCAGGGACTTACAGCGAAGTGATATTTTGGTACTTTAATGTAGAATGTCACTTGTGTTGCTATATAATTTTCTACATTAAATTATCAAGATATATCTGATACGACGATCTCAAGTGAAGTGAAGTCAAATGAAGTGAGCGAAGTCCAGGTATGATATCCGAATAGATATTTTATAACAGCTAGCATTACAGTACAGTCTCGTGGGTTGCAGTCCCAGGACAGGGCGAGGCAGGGACCGAAAAGGTATCTGGTAGGCAGGGACCAAAAATTTTTATATGGAAATGCCCCGCCTTGGTAAGATGTTTAACTTAATCCCCATGATCGTTTTCTATGCGCGAGTACCGATAGAATACAGGACCTTTCTCACTCTATCAAAGTATCTACATATTATTAAATGTTTATGTTTATTATATTTCGGGATTGTAGTCATATTAACATCTTTGAAGTCTAGATCAAACCAGTTCTACCTAATCCGGTCACTGCTTATACGGCTAAGATTCATCGTCTTAAATATGCTCGGAGGCAATGATCGCGCTATCGAGATCATCTCTATGGTCGAAATATCAATTAGGGATACCGTAGCTCTCATCGACCACTAAAAAAAGCTTTTATCATGATTTGCCTTACGACCAATCGAGATAACTCGACCCGTTTTCGATAGAAACAACTAATATGAATAGATCGTTTTTGACGGATATAAGCGGTGTCTAAAGCAATATCTCGACTATGGAGATGATAGGTAGATAGATAAATCATTTATTCAATGGACATGGTACACACACATGATCACAATTGTGCGAGAATAAAATTGTAAGCCAGGATCATACTGTACCATGTGCAAAGATTGACACAGTGCGATGAAATCTTAGCGTAGTACCGTTCATCGCATTCGGATGGTACGAGCGGCGGCGGTGGCGGCGGCGGCGGCTAGTCGACGACGTCGCCGTACTTGTTGGTGGGGGCGGCGCGGGGCGCGGGGGGGCGCACCACGGGCGGGATCGGCCCATCCATTCTGGAACAATACGTTTGGCTTTTAATCTTGTTATATCCACATATTACATATTACGTATCCACATATTACGTACCGACTCTCAAGATGTACAAAAGTAATAAAGCGTATTTTAATTTGGTATCGTTCGAGACATCAACTATGTGCAGCTTCGATCATTTTCCAATGATCTTTTGGCTTGCGGTGACAGGTGGAACTAACGCTTTTTGACAGGTTGGTTGTATAGGTTGCGTAGAAGTGGCGCACTCCTGTGACGGTGAAATAAAAATCAGCCAAGTGCGAGTCGGACTCTCACACGGAGGGTTCCGCACCACCATTGTACCAAAAGTACAAAAAATACGTTTCTTGCATTAACACCTTTATATTTTCAATATTTCGTGTATTTCAGTATTTTTTGGTGGAGCGGCAACAGATATACACATTCTGCGAAAATTTCCACTTTCTAGCTATTACGGTTCGTGCTGGAGGGCCCTCTGACGGACGGATGAACAGCGGAGGGTCCAATTTGGCACCCTTCGGGTACGGAACCCTGGAATTGGTGTTAGTATGTATGTTCGTGCAACTCACTTGTAGGGGTCTGCGCGCTGCTCGTGCGCGAGCCCGCGGTTCCTCCGCCGCAGCTCCTCGTACGACATCCCCGCCCCGCCGCCCGCGCCCGAGCCCGCGCCCGCACCCCCCGCGTCCGTCGTGGGGTGGCTTCTGTTGCTGCCTGCACAACACAACATATCACTTGGACTCGTACAGACTAGGTACAGCCAAGACAAGAAGGTATTACGTGTTTCATTGAACAAACAAACCGAACGAAACCATGCTTTCTCAGTTGCAAGGTCTGACTGCCTTTGTGTACAAGCACAGATTATAATATTATACTAATTCAGATAGAGACCACCAAGGACAAAATATGACACCGGCGTAAACTGAGATGCTACGGAAGCTTCTTTAGTTCGCGGCCATTATCGCTTGGTGCAGCACCATCGAAAAAATTGCAAATACCACGAGATGGCGCTAAGATATTAAGGATTTATTCTAAGATTAGCGCCACCTAGAAGTATGTTAACTGAAACTATGGCATTTAAAGTACAAATCTCACTCCTCACGCCATCTCATTCTAACGAAGGATTACTAATTCTAATTTGTACCTTGGGACAAGGAGCACCCTGTGGCACAAGTGAGAAAGCATGCCTTTTGTTGCTTTCATTCGATTCGTTTCTTCAATTAATCATGTAATATTTGAAAGAACGATGACATTCCTTCCCCCCCCCCCCCCCCCCTAAATTGGTCACGTAGTATGGGTACGTTCCCTAATTAGTTGCTAACCGTCCAATATTTCATTTGAAACATTAAGAGTAAAACAATTATTTGTGTTTAGTGAAAGAAAGGAAAATGAATACCCAGAAGGAAATGAATTACTGTCTACCTGAATAAACTCGTGCCAAGGTAGATCGACAAACGATACAGACCCGTAGACAATGTTACTAATGAAACGATAACTCAAAATGTATGGATTTGACGTTTGGTCACACTAAACGTGCGACTAGCTAGAAAGCGGAATAAGACTTATCCTGGGTTAACTTTGACAACTCCATACAAATTTGTATGGAGCTGTCAAAGTTATTCGGAGAATAGTGTTAATCCGCTTTCTAGCTAGTCGCCATTATGGCGCTATTTCAAATATTAAGTATGACATCATGTAGCGAAAGCTAATGTCGAATCGCACATATTTTGAGTTATCGTTTCGTTTAATTTTCGCAGCGTGAGCAACATCGTCTTGGGGGGCGGCGCCGCGCCGGCGCGGTGCACACTGACCGTCATGGTCCTGCGGCGCGCGGTAGGCGTCCTCGCTGAACAGCGGCCGGTCCGTGTCGAGGTTGAGCGAGCTGCCCGGGCCCGCGTCCGAGTAAACGTCGCCCGGCGCCGCGCCCGGGAACATCGAGCCCGACGGCGACGCGACCGGCTTGCTCCTGCAACCGAACAGACGAGTGCGCTCGGCACTGAGACCGCACTAGCGGCAGCGGAGCGGAGCGGAGCGAAGCTACCCTGCGCCCCAAGGCGTACTGACGACCTCTGTTGCGTAGCGGTTGCGCCTTTGTCTACCATGCGAGAGGTCCCGGGTTCGAATCCCGGTTGGGAGAAAAAAAACTTGGTCTTGTACATGGAAAGGTACATAAATATCTGAGCAGATTAAATAAAACATATGTGAATCTGCTCAGATATTTATGTACCAAACCATGTACATTTATAATTGATGCCTTGGCTTTGCTCATATATTAATGAACTCGACTGTACAACACAACAACAATCATCAACTGCAACTGCACTCTAGAATATGAGAGCAGAATATCAATTTAACAACAATGTGCATCACCTGCAACTGCACTCTAGAATATGAGAGCAGAATATCAATTTAACAAACTAAATTATCGTTATTATTGCCATTTCAAAGACAGAGCATTCATTTCATTTGTATGTTCAAAGACCAACACAAGCAATTTCTTAAATCTCTAATCACAACACTATTGCATGTTGTCATAATCGTATGGCTCGGTTGGGACATGAATGGGCTACATATAATCATGAGCGCATGTCGGTAGAGGGGCAGGAACTCACGGCGGTCGGCCCTCCTTCTTGTCCCTCAACAGCTGTCCGATGTAGCTGCCCGGGAGCGCCATCAGCTTCTCGGCGCACGCGTTCTGGTAGGAGAGCTTGCCCGCGAAGTAGCCCACGACCACCGCCAGCGTCACCTTGGGGACCGCACCGAACCGCAGGCTGGGACGCAGCCAACCTGCACACAGAGAGAGACAAACATTTCAATAAAGCTGATTTGTATGGAGAAGGACAGATTAATAAAGGAGAAGTGAAAAATAAAGTTGCTCTGACCAAATCGGTTTCTTAGTGAAAGTTGTTCAGAATGATGTCCCTAACAACTCCCTAAAATATGACTACACCTTTCTGTTACACGCAGTATAAATAATGCATGCTCACAGAAGGTTCACAACTATACTCTGTGCGCAGAGCAGACAGACTAACGGCCTACGCACACCGGGACGGAGCATCGCAAAGGATTTTAAGTTTTTAATGGACATTCAAACGTATCCCTATAGAAATAAGACATAAATTGATATGCTTTCAAATAATGCCGAAGCATCCCGCGGAATGCTTCGGGATGCCTCCGCATTATTTTAAACCATAGCAATTTGAGTCTTATTTCTATAACGATACGTTTGAATGTCCATTGGTAAAACCTTGCCATGCCGTTCCGGTTTGCGTAGGCCTTTAGTTGGATTCGCTCTTTTTAGGGTTCCGATCCTTAAAAGAAATAAAACCGGCCAAGTGCGAGTCAGACTCGCGCACGAAGGGTTCCGTACCATTATCTATATAATTGGAACAAAAAGTAAACTTTAGAAAAAACCGACTTCCACAAACCCTATTTGATTAGATTGAGTTTAATACAAACTGTAACCCCTTATCCCCCCCCAGGGGAATTAATTTTGTCAAATCCCATATCAGTGCTACCCCACGCTACTAAGGAACCCCTGTACAAAGTTTCATGGCTCTAGGTCCATCGGTTTAGGCTATGCGTTGCCTGCCCGTCAGCCACGCATTGTATTTGTACCTAGTATTGAGCAGATCTGGTGGCCATATGTGGTCTTCATCAGCAGTTCCGCATCACAATATTATGCTTACCATGTGCATTTGCACGAGTTATTATGAAAAACACAAAAATCACTATAGGTCTAATCGGTCTAATTTTCCAAATCGGTCCATCCGTTTAGGCGCTATCGAGGCACATACATAAAAAAAATATAAAAAAAACAAACATCCGGACGAATTGTAAACCTCCTCCTTTGGGAAGTCGGTTAAAAAAACCGCAAAAAAACACGTTAATTGTATGGGAGCCCCCTTTATATTAAATTTATTTTGTTTTTAGTATTTGTTGTTATAGCGGGAACAGAAATACGTCATCTGTGAAAATATCAACTGTCTAGCTACCACGGTTCATGAGATACGGCCTGGTGACAGACAGACGGACGGACGGATATCTTGAGATTTTAAGGTACTTTCCCTCCAGGGCCCATTCGTTTGTTCCACCCTGTATATGTGTGATCTGTAACTGTATTTTTCATGAAATACCCAAAAAGTTTTGTTCAAATTATCATCTTATGTCAGAATAACTTTGTAGCTACATAGTTGAAAAATAACATTTGAATTGATTCAAAGCTTGCCGCGCTTTTAGGGCCTTTAGTACCTACTAAACGCCGCCGTAAGCAGCACTGTCTACAACCTACTCCTACTGGAAAACGTGAGACACCCATCTACAATTTCCGTACAATGAGGTTCACTCAATCATTATGTCAATGTCATGCAGACTGCAAAACATCATTTCAACGCACCAAAGAGTATTTAATTAAAACATCACTGGCAGCCAAACTTGAAGTGGCCAAAAGGAAAAAATTAATTTCTGTGCTCTGAGATTTGTATGAAAACAAAAGTAATTAAAAACTATTAATTTTATAATTATTTTCTAAAAGTTCTACATAATAAATAGAGACGTCGTAATTAGAGATGGGCAGAGGGTTTAAACCCAACTGGGCGGAAAGGGCATAAACTGGGCAAATAGGGCAAAAACGAATTTATGCCCAAATAAATGCCCAGTTACAGGGCAGAAACCATAATTTC
This sequence comes from Argyresthia albistria, assembly GCA_963457715.1. Lineage (NCBI taxonomy): Eukaryota > Metazoa > Arthropoda > Insecta > Lepidoptera > Argyresthiidae > Argyresthia > Argyresthia albistria. Next base: position 19,047 of record CAUOQF010000170.1, on the reverse strand, counting down.
ACAAAACTTAGAATTATCAAGACGTAATCGTTAAATAGTGATAAGGTTTACGTATTTATACCAAAATATATTATTTAGGAATAAAGTGTTGCCCAATTATTATTATTTTTTACGATTTTATTAAATAAAACAAGTACCTATTCAAGTAATAGTGTTACTTACTGTAATTTTCTATATTTATACGTCATCTATAATCTATAATATCACTAATTCTTTATTTATTATGTGCATCGGTCATTCATACATAATGAAGCGCAAAACTGCCAATTTCTCACGCTAGGTGGCGCATCTGGGACGACACCCAAAAATTTGACGGAAACTATCAAATTGTATGTAGTTTTTTGTAAAAGAAGTTTTGAAACTTTTCAACAGTAACTACCTCAATGCAGTGCTTATAATTGTAATAAATTAAAATTAATTTTCTTCTTTTTAGGGAATGAAATAAAAGCTTAATTTAAAATATTTTTTTTACTTTTTATTTATTAACCGACTTCCCAAAGGAGGAGGTTTACAATTCGTCCGGATATTTGTTTTTTTTTTTTTTTTTTTATGTATGTGCCTCGATAGCGCCTAGACGGATGGACCGATTTGGAAAATTATTTTTTTGTTTGAAAGGGTTTACCTTCCCATTGGTCCCATTGACACCAGGTCAGGATCTGATGATGGGATCCTGGAGAAATCGAGGGAACTCTTCAAATATTATAGGCAGACATATAGTGATTTTTGTGTTTTTCATAATAACTCGTGCAAATGCACATGGTAAGCATAATATTGTGATGCGGAACTGCTGATGAAGACCACATATGGCCACCAGATCTGCTCAATACCAGGTACAAATACAATGCGTGGCTGACGGGCAGGCAACGCATAGCCTAAACCGGTGGACCTAGAGCCATGAAACTTTGTACAGGGGTTCCTTAGTAGCGTGGTGTAGCACTGATATGAGATTTGACAAAATTAATTCCCCAAGGGGGGGGGGATAAGGGGTTACAGTTTGTATTAAACTCAATCTAATCAAATAGGGTTTGTGGAAGTCGGTTTTTTCTAAAGTTTACTTTTTGTTTCAATTATTTTTAACTTTTTAGTCTTTATCATGACAGGACAAAACATTTTATCTACAATAAGAGTGTTTGTCAAGATTAATCAAATGAGCCCAAACACAATAGGATTGCGCCGTTTGGTAAAAGAGTTCCCATGGCCAATTGGCCACCTTCCGGCTCCAGCATCGTACTTGTCAAGACAAATCAAATGAGCCCAACCATAATGTCATACTTCATTATTTCTTTACATCATCCTAGCTCAAGAAAAGGAGGTTTTGCTGCTGTCAAAAGAGTCCGTGAAAGTTCGCGTTTCCGAAGCCGGGCAATGAAAACTAGAAATCGTTCCATTATCAAGCTGTATAAGTGGTTCATGTCATGACGACTACCACTCACTATGCTTGACAGTGTGGCGATACGTACGACTTAGTGACGTACGACTGGCTGAACTAGAAGCGGCGGAGAAATTATCGGCGCTGAAAAAGCAAGAGCTGGAGCTAGAAGCCGAACTCGTGAAGAAGCGACTAGCTGCTCAAGTCTCCGCGATACAAGACGACCAGAAAAGTCTTCATGGGGACCCTATTCCGCCCGCTGCCCGACGACAATGGATAGATGACTGGCTGTTGACAACGAACGACGAGAGGAAGCGGTCGCCACGGAACGAATGCGACCAAGGCAGCTACAGTTCCAGCCACAGCGAGGAAGATCACCGAATCCTGCCCGATCGAGGAGAGGTGTGGAAGAATTGGCCGAAGCCCTGCAGAAGATGACAAGACCGAGGCTGCGTTATGTCGACCTGCCATCGTTCACCGGATCGGCGAATGAGTGGCCACCCTTCAAGGCCTCCATGCGGGGCTCCACCAAGATGTACAACATCACCGAAGCCGAGAACATCCAGCGATTGAGGAGCTGTCTCAAGGGAGAGGCACGAGACGCCGTAGCTGCGCTACTACACGGCCACCGATCCGGACGTGATTATGAAGACCTTGGAGCAGTGCTTTGGTCACCCGGAGCTCATCATCGACCGAACTTTGGATGAGCTGAAGAAGTTGCCAAAGCCCGGGACATCAGCGACGGAGTTGAACAACTTCGCCATCAAACTGCAAAACACAGTCTGCGTGCTGACATCGATTGACCGGCGTGGATACCTGAACAACCCCATGCTGACCCGAGAGGTGCTAGACAAGCTCAGCCCGCATATCCGCTCGCGCTGGTGCGACTACGCGGAACAAGAAGAGGGAACCATGGAGCGAGAGATCGTCGTCCTTTCTCGTTTTCTCATGCGCGAGGCGGACAAATCTTTACGCCACACATACGCGCCAGCTACGAGCACGATTATGGCGGTGAAGAGAGAGCTGAAGCCTACTGCGGCCCCGAAGAAGAAAGAAGAAAGAAAGAGCCCAGTATACAGCGTCGTCGATGAAAAGCAGGCAGAACCATGCCCGAGCTGTGGACAAGCCCACACGCTTCCGCATTCTCATAAATTGTTAGGGAAACCGCGTTTTTCCGTTTTTTAACACGCCCCGGCCAGGCACCGGCACCGGTTTAGAGAGTAAAAGCTCATGCACACGAGACGGTTTTTTTTGACCTCGAGGTCAGTGAACTTTCAACAGCTTTTTATCAGCCATTTTTGTCTTCTTCCACCCTAATACATTTCCACGTGTCCCAAATGCTTGAAATGGCGGATATTAAAAATATAACTCTAAAACTACTGATTTCCGACGGTTCCCATATTTTGATATCGTCTATAAATACACTAATCTACATTTAAAAACCATCATGCATAATTGCTTATGCATCTGCGACCGCAGTCGTTCTAAGTCTTTCCGTTTAATTTACCTCGCTCGAATGATGTAAAGTATTATTAGTATTACGGGTGTAAGTAGCTATTTCACTCTCGAACTATATTCACCCTCGCTTCGCTCGCTCTGGCGTCTAAATATCTCGGGTAGACTCGATCCTTAGCGCCCTTTGCGAGCTGCGCTCGCACGGGCTCCAAATTGGGCCTTCGTCCGAAATAGCTCTCTTTCAACAGTTACATAGGACAATAAAAACATAGAAAACTTGTACAAAGGCGAGCTTATATCTAATAAGAGATCTCTTACATCAAACCAAATAGGGAACCATCGACAATATAGACACGTACGACATACGATCATAAATTAAAACTATCGTAAATAGGAATGGATGTCCGACGATGAACGAATTTTAGGATCGATGGAAAACAAATGGTTGTTTTAGAAACCAAGTACCTACTTATAGCGCGAATTAAAGTTTTACTTTACATTAAAACAACTCTAGAAATAATTTTATCAAAGCATTAAGTAACAATTTGTGATAATTAGCAAATAAAGTAAATGCCCTGTGATCGGGCGTTTATTGGGCATAAACGGACGTTTATTGGGCGTTTATTCAATACGTCCGTAAATGTCCGGGCAAAAACCCATCACTAGTCGTAATTCATCAATTAATATTTAAAGTCTTTGTAGAAGTCCGGGGACGACATTGCCATATCATTTAAATTTAGTTTCATTAAAAGAAGGCTTACCTACCAAAACAAAATGGCCTTGGTATAAACTTTTCAAGCGTGTTGTGAAGACGTATCTTGTACCGAGACCACTTTCAATTTGTAATATCTCTCGTATTTCAGTATTTGTGGTTGGTGCGGCAACAGATATACACATTCTGTGAAAATTTCAGCTTTCTAGCTATTACGGTTCGTGCAGGCGGACCCGGTGACAGACGGACGGACGGACGGACGGACGGACGGACGGACGGACGGACGGACGGACAGCGAAGTCTCAGTAATAGGGTCCCGTTTGGCACCCTTCGGGTACGGAACCCTAAAAAAAGGAACCCTTATAGGATCACTTTGTTGTCCGTCTGTCTGTGTGTACGTCTGTCACGACCCCTTTTCTCAGGAACGCGTGGAGGTATCATGTTGAAATTAATATCGATTACTCAAGTCTATGGTCCCTTGGAGCTGTAAAAATTAAACTTCTAGGTCCACGCAATCAAAAGACACCGCGAAATTATGTCATAATTTTGCTGATTTTGCTGAATTTGTATGAACTCGCGTGGAATTCGCAAGGGAATCAAAACCTAGGCCTGGCCTAGGGTCATGAAATTTGGAATGAAGGAAGGTCTTATAGCACAAGTAAAGACAAAAATCCGAAAACTGAAAATTTATGTCTGTCTGTCTCACCGTCTGTTAGACTTTTTCTCAGAAACGCATGGAGGTACAAAGTTGAAATTAATATCGATTACTCAAGTCTGTGATATCTTAAAGTTGTGAAAAAAATGTATAATAGAATCAAAAACATCGATTCAATTAGGGAAATATGTAGATGGCGCAGAATCAATGGCAATTATTTAGATGAGTAATGTACCTGGTAAATAGGTACACAAAAAAAGGATGCTTTGAGGGTACCCTTTCAACACTGTAACCTGTGACCCAGCGTGACAAAGCTCAATCTCGTTATTGAAATATAGCTGAATATTTCAACAACTAGCATCGAATTTGTTACATGTAATAATTAAACTCGAATTATTATTCAAATAATCGTTACAAATAAATACGGTATTATTGCCCATGTAGGAATAAATCTAAGAATGCATGTCAGAGGTACTTCCCAACATGCTAAACGAGAATCGTCGATATCTGTATAGGTATATAAAATCGTAAAGTGACTGACTACGATCAACGCAGGGCCCAAACCGCTAGAGCTAGACTTGAAATTGTGCACATAGATACCTTGCATGGTGTAGGCATTCACTAAGGAGGGATTTTTGGAAATTCCACCCCTAAGGGGGTAAAATAGGGGGTGAAAGTTTACATAAAAGTCCGTCAGTTTTCAAGTTGGGATCTTCAAATTTTGTATTTAGGCTGACGATTGAAAATTGATGGACATATGTATCAGCGTTTTTGAAAATTCAACCCCCAAAAGGGTAAAAATGGGGATGTAGTTGTGTGTACAAATTCTTTCATTTTCAACGCAAGGCCAAAACTTCTGGATCAAATAAAAAGACATGTAGGTTCCTTACGAGGTCTAAAGGTACCTACATTACCTACATGGTCTAAAATTGTCGCAAACTATTTAAAATAGGAATATAATAAAACGATCCACTAAAAAAGTTACTGAGCGACTAAATTACTGACTGAGCGACAAGTCGCCCAGCGACTTGTCGCTCAGTTAGTAATTTAGTCGCTCAATTAGTTTTTCGGTTAGGTTAGGTTAGACTTTTTTTTGTCGCTCGTTTAAATACTACCCTTTAAAATATATTGTATGGAAGAGCGGGGTATCCTGGCACAGGTATTTAAACTTAAAAGGATGCCCCATCAACTACTGTAATTAGTATTATTATTATTATTTATTATGCACAAGCAGCTTGAAGCTGATGCGTGCATATCAGTTCAAATTTCACTGCACTTGTTTTATAAAATTGTCAGCTTTGCGAAATAAATTATTTGTATTGTATTGTATTATCTACATCAAGAGAGGTTTGTACAAAATTCACCCCCTGAGGGGGTGAAACCGGAGTCCAAAGTTTGACTGCTATCATATCAACGCTGAGCCCAAACCACTGGACCTAGAGACTAGAAATTTTGCACATGGATACCTTGCATAGTGTTAACATCCAACAAGGAAGGAATTTTGGAAATGCTATCCCTAAGAGGGTAAAATAGGGGGTGAAAGTTTGTATGAAAGTCCGTCAGTTTTGAAGTTAAGATCTTCAAATTTTATTAGAATAGAATAGAATAGAATTGTTTATTTCATGAACATAGGTTACATAAATACACAGGTCTTAAAGAAATTTGATTACCGCTATGTCCTACCAGTAAAATGGTGTATGAATATTATTGTCTAAAGTAGGTAACGTTAACATTTACACATATTATTATATTAGATTATGTCTTATATTTTTATCACAGACTAGCTGACCCGGGAGACTTCGTACTGCCTCAATTTAATATGAACTTTATTGAATAGCAATAAAGTTCAAATTGACTCTAGAAAACGTTTGTATTCAGGCTGATGATTGAAAATTGATGGACATATGTATCAGCGCTTTTGAAAATTCAATCCCAAAGGGGTGGAAATGAGGATGAAGTTGTGTGTACAAATTCTTTAATTTTCAACGCAGACTCTTAAATAAAAAGTAAGTAGATTCCTTATGAGGTCTGGAGGTGCATTTAGTAAGGATTTTCAAAATACACCTCCTGAAGGGAAACGGGACTCGAAAGTTTCTATGGAGAAACAAGATTTTTTAATTTTAGACTATTTTATTTGAACTATTTTGTTCTTGTCAATGTTATGTAAATGTTGTCTATGGGTCTATGCCTGAAATAAACAAATTGAATTGAATTGAATTTGAAACTTCACAGAAGTACTGCTAACGATAAATGTGAAAACAAATATCATCAACAACAAACAAGTACCTATTTGTAGATTGTTTTTTCAAAATGTAACCCAGGCTGAAAAGTCTGAAAATCAACATACATAGGTATCGTTTGTATGGTTTATCGGGTCGCCGATTACGAAAACAACAACGATTTTAATATCCAACGTTGTGGACGTGAAATACCATAGTTATAAATGTTACATTCCAATTTTGTTGACTATTTTATTCGAAACTTCACAGAAGTACGTACGAATTAAGTAAGTAGAACGATAAATGTGTAAACAAACATCATCAACAACAAACAAGTACCTATTTGTAGGTTTTTTTTCAAAATGTAACCCAGCCAGGCTGAAAAAGCCTGAAAATCAACTGTCCGTCGTCGGTCACAAGCATTATTCTTAGAAATATTTTATGTGGCATGCTCACGTGTGAGCTCTCCAACTAGCCTGTTTATTTTAGTGCCAACTTACAAATTAATCAAAAATATTGTTTATAGTGAAATACTGTAATGGACAATATCAAACTGAACCTTTGTTATCATATCATAGTAGCGGTCAATATTCATAAACAATAGTATATTTTTTACAAGAATTCATATCTAGAAAAAAAAATATACGCGTGTAGCACCGTACACGTGTTAGAAGTAAAACTTCTGTAGCTAGATCATTAAGTGGTACCTATACTATACACCTATACCTACCTATACTAAAAGAGATTTAAATTTCCAATTTTGAGATCCAATCTCTGCTTCAAGTTACTTTTAAGTTTCAGACGTCCGATTATTTGAAATTATTTTATACTTGTACTTACTTTTAATACGTCATGTCATTTATTTCCCACCATTCCTTATCTACAATTTGTCGCGCTCGTGGTGATATACTTAACTCATTCAATAGTGTCACTACTATTTGCATCTCGCTCAGATTATATACCATCTGACGTCACGTCTTTAAGCCGTCTCGCTCAAATGTATGCATTGCTTTGCTTGTTTTAGAAATCCATATCGACCCGTGTGACATTGATGAAACTCTTTTCTTACAAACTGTATGGATCGCATCGCACAGCTGTCAAACATAAGTTCCGGTTCCAACAAAGAGGTTTTTTGTTTGTCCCAGCCAGCGGCGGCGGCGGCGGCGGCGGCGGCGGCGCCATCTTGGCCATACCGGAAATCAAGAACTCGTGGAAGAATGCTTAAAATAATTTTTATTTGTTAACGTTTCATCAGGTTTTTCTCTCACTAATTAACATTCTTTATTGTACGAATGTATTATTATCTTATCTGATTAGTTAAAAACCGTATTGAAAATAGTTGCGGTTTTAAAAGTCTTCAGCCGACCCTGACGTCACCGATTCCAATTTCCGTTACATTTCTTAGCCACTCGTGATAGCACCCGGCTAATAACAATTGAAAAGCAAATATATGAATAACCCACAGTTGAGAGGTTAAATAAATTTTACCCCCGTGCCCCAAGAAGTTTTACTTCAAAAAGTATTACTCTACGCGGACGAAGTCACGGGTAAAAGCTAGTTAATCCATAAAAATGCAACAAAGTGTTTCCTACTCAGTTCGTCATTTGACTAAAACATCATTTAAATTGCCATTTTGATTCCGACTTGGCGTCGCTCCGATAGTAAACATCGACGTAAATTTGTACTTGCGTCTCTCCAGTCATCATATTGTGTTTACTAACCGAGTGACGTCAAGAGCGAAACATCATGGCGGCTAGCGTTTCCGCGCTACAATGCACTAGGTATCGTAAATTATTAATGATTTTAAGGCATATATTGGTTTCACAAAATTTAAATATTTATGACAGACTCAATTTTTTTTCAAAAAGTTTCCTCAAAAGCTATATACCCTATTGGCAACTGTGACTACAACACTTTTTTTTAGGGTTCCGATCCTTAAAAGGAAAAAAGGAACCCTTATAGGATCACTTTGTTGTCTGTCTGTCAGTCTATCCGTCTGTCACAACCCCTTTTCTCAGGAACGTGTGGAGGTAATATGTTGAAATTAATATCGATTACTCAGGTCTATGGTCCCTTGGAGCTGTGATAAAATTAAACTTCTAGGTCCACGCAATCAAAAGATACCGCGATATTATGTCATAATTTTGCTGATTTTGCTGAATTTGTATGAACTCGCGTGGAACTCGCAAGGGAATCAAAATCTAGAGGGTACTTCCCGTTGACCTAGAATCATGAAATTTAGCACGAAGCAAGGTCTTATAGCACAAGGAAAGGGAAAAATCTAAAAACTGCAAATTTCTGTCTTTCAAAAAAAATATTCAATTTGGTTTACATGGATGACATTACACTTTAGTTTTTTATGTGGAAACCTAATTACACGTGTTACGCTCTCCAAGTGTGATCGGAACCCTTGATGCGCGAGTCCTATTCGCACTTGGCCTGTTATTATACCCTAAAGCAGCAACCCACCCACTGTCATGTTAGTCTATCTGCTCCGCATACAGAGTTTAGAATAGATGGTTGTGATCAAGAAGATTTTTTCAATATTAAGTGTCTGTATTATGTTTTCTGTGCAATAAAGTGTAAACAAGTCTTCACTGGGCTGGGCAATGGGTGAATGTTATTATTACAATGCATAAATGAGTTAAATTCCCAAGTAAGTTCTGTGAAAATAGAAATTGAGAAATCAGATCAGGGTATAATCAAATACCAAATTCTAAAATACACTGAAAGGTAAGAAAAATATCACATTATTTTACCTTTTATTTGATAAAATTATTGACAAATGTGAGCTAAAATTTTACCCTGCACTGCAATAATTAAAAGTTCAGGAACATCACTATAATATTAAGTGAGTGTGAGTGGGTCACCTTGCTGCACGCCCGCCCAGGCGCCCACACCGAGCACAGTGCCGATGGGCAGCGAGCGTTGGTAGAAGCTCTCATTGTTGCACTCTGACAGCACGCGCATCTCCTCCGCTGAGAACCTGTAGCCGCTCTACAACACAACCCATACTGTTACTACCAGCTCTACCAGAATTGCTCTAAGCTATCGAACAGTAAGCACCAGAACCACCACCTAAGTTATCTGTGCATTGGAATAGGTTTTTATGAATAGTTGGGTTACTTTGACTTAAGTGTGGGGAATTTCATTCAGTGGTCAGTTCCAGTGCTAACTACTCCCAAGCAGCAGACAGACGGGAACAACAAATGCATAACCTCTTACCGGAGGGCCGGCGGGCGGAGGCGGTGCCAGGGGAGCGCCCGCCTCGCCGGCGTACGCGAACATGTTGGGGTCGTTCATGCTGAGTTTCTAATGAACTGATTAAGGCTGCACTGATCGAATAAAACCACTATATTTATTTCGAAAGGATTTGGACTTGCTTTGCTTGACTTGACAGACTTTTGACAGTTCGATAGATGCGTTCTAAAATTTACTCATGCAGGTGGTGGGCAGCGCTGGAAATACTTTTCAGGGGACAGTCGACCGATTATGGGCTCCCCTCCCACACAAAACCACGATGCGATGCGAATCAATAACGCAATCAATCAATCGCATAACTATACGATGCCGCATCGCAGGAACTTACGATGCGAATTGCTGCGATACGATTTTGTGCGGATATCCTGGATAACCAAACCAACCATACCTTCAGGCTTCAGCGGTAGCTGCGGTAGTCAGCGGTATAATTATACAGCGGTTATATTGGACGTTAATGTTCATCGCTTGTGTCCCAAAGTACGGGTCATACTCCTCCACCTTTATACGGAAAATGAAATTGTTCTTTACGCGGGCGTTCCGGCGGCGGGCGTCTTTCTTAGTAAGTTTATAGTATAGGTATGACGGAATGACGGAATGTCAAGTACCTATGACGTAACATCGCCGCAGGAATGCGCGATGCGAATCAGATCGGAAGTTCTTGCGATACATTCGTGCGAGTTCGTCTTGGAGGAACGCGGCCTTTCCTACGGAAAACCGTGTTGCTCGAAGGAGTTCGTAGATATTTGCGATGCGATGCGAATTCGTGGTTTTGTGTGGGAGCCCTATAAAACGACTTGGAGAGTTGTGTTGGCGGTGTGGCCCACGTGTGGCCTGGCCTTCTTGGAGGAACGCGGCCTTTCCTACGGAAAGGGAGTAGGTAGCCATCCGCACTATTTCCTCTCTGCTAAAGTACAAGCCCAGAGGGGCATATGCATTTAATATAACCGGCCAAGTGCGAGTCGGACTCGCGCACGAAGGGTTCCGTGCCATTATCTATAAAAAACCGCAAAAAAAAATGTATGGGAGCCCCCCTAAATATTGATTTAAATTTAATTTAATTATTTATTTTTTAATTAAATAATATACTCAATATATTGTGAACATTTTAAGCGTCTACCTGCTACCATTATCAATATCGAGCAAAAATGAGCAAAAAAATCACGTTTGTTGTATGGGAGGCCCCTTAATATTAAATTTCTTTTGATTTTTAGTATTTGTTGTTATAGCGGCAACAGAAATACATCATCTGTGAAAATTTCAACTGTCTAGCTACCACGGTTCATGAGTTACAGCCTGGTGACAGACGGACGGACGGACAGACGGACAGCGAAGTCTCAGTAATAGGGTCCCGTTTGGCACCCTTCGGGTACGGAACCCTAAAAACTAGTTGTCGCTCGGATTTCCAACTAGCTAGACCGAGTCAAATCGCGCGAGTGAAGGTTGCCTGCACTTAAAATGCCGAATTTCTCTGTTTTTTGCTGCGAAAAAGAGGTTTGGGATATCAAACTTACACTGTGGAAATCCAAGAGAAAAACCGATTACACTCTAAGGCGTGGTTCACACGGCATAGTCCTGCACGTTTTTTTGCAGTATACGTCTTAACGGATAAACAGTGGCCTAGGTTCACACGACGTATACTGCAAAAAAACGTGCAGGACTATGCCGTGTGAACCAAGGCCACTGTTTATCCGTTAAGACGTATACTGCAAAAAAACGTGCAGGACTATGCCGTGTGAATCCAGCCTAAATGAATTTGATCCTTGGTGTTTTTTTAGTTGGTGTGAAACTTGCATGTTGCAAAGCTTGAGTAACTAGGTATGTAACGGAGCTCCGCCTCCGCCTCCGAAAGTTCGAAACTTCCGCTAGAAATAGTACCTCTGACTCCAACTTCGCCTCTACCATTTTTGGACGGAGTTTTGAAGGAGTTTATTAACGTTCAAAAATGTACAGTCATGCAATGCGACAGGAGCGACTCTAGGCTTTACGGCTGCTCGGCTGGGTGTTGAGATAAGAACGGACATATAATAATAAATACACTGTATCGAAGATGCTCGAAAATGGTCTCGACTCCTTGAATTTCCTTGCGTTGACTGACGCGCTGTATGTCGGAGCGACAGCGCGGGCCGCTTGACGACCGCGCGCTGGCGCGGGAGGTGGTGCGCCGAGTGCTCAAGGCAAGAGAGAGGAAGCCCCAGGTCGCAGTGCTCTGTTGTGACCTCTCGAAGGCTTTTGACGTTGCCGATCACGGCGTGCTCGCTGCTAAACTACGTCACTACGGTATAGTCGGGGGGCCGTTATGCCTATTGACGGACTTTCTGCGGAACCGTTCGCAGATCGACCACAGACCTTAACAAATGATATCTGTACATCATAATAATAATTTTACCTTGATACGTTCACGCATTCTTAGTTTAATAGGTTGTGACACACGGAGAGACACGACAGACAGACAGTCAGACAGACAGACAGATAGACAGATGGACAGACGGACAGACGGACGAACAACAAAGTGATCCTATAAGGGTTTCTTTTCTAAAAAACTTACTAACTAACACATCTCAGAAAGCTGCTTTGAGCATTCCTAATTAGGCCACCTATTTATTAATATCTTAAAAACTACCGGCAACGTCAAGTACCATCTTAACATTCCTACCTTGAGAATAGACGGGTTGCGGTTTGCTTATATTACATTTATTTGGATTCGTTCACATACGTTTTGTCTGTAATAAATACGGCTCAATGACTACAAAAATCTTAGGTTTTGGATTCCGCAGTGTTCCGTTCCTGGCAGTGCTTCCTCATGACGGCTCCGAGCCCGCTGTCGGCGCCGAGGTCAGTGCGCAGCTTGCGCTCGCACTGCGGGATGTACGAGAGCCGGCCCACCCAGTGCCCCAACACCACCGCCACCAACAACTTGGGCCACGGCCCGAAGTGGACGCTCTTCCTGATCTGCCCTAAAAGCAGAAACATTCATAGAAGTAAGTAAAACGATTGGAGGAACGTCACACAAATGGACAATCTAAGAACGTAGGCGCTTACTTCTATGAAGGTTTCTGTGGCGTCCCTACCAATTGGATGGGTAAGTCGTGGTTACTGACCATATTGCATGGCGGCGTAGGTGAAGGTTGCGAAGATGGTGCTGAGCGGGAGACAGCGCCGGTAGAAGCTCTCCTGGTCGCACTCTTCCAGAGCCTTCATCTCATCCTCGGTGAACTGGTAGTATCGCTGAAACAGGTCGCCGATATTACTTCAACTGAACAAATCCAGATGGGCAAGGTTGATGATCCGAAATCCGAAGAAATGGATTTATTTATTTAGCGTTTGGTCGCTGTCGTCAACGTCACAACTCATAAAGGTGGAAGTTTGGATTAGGTACCTTTTAGAAGCAGGAAAAACACCTAAAGAAGACAATCGTAGTATAGTTGTATGAGTATGATAAGTACTTGTACAAGATTGGCAGACTCATGAATTCATGATGAGGGTGTCCTGTCCACAGTTCATTCGGAGACAGGTCGCGGGTCCATTGTGGGTTGTCGGCGGGGAGAGGGACTCACCAGCGGATGTGACACCTTCTTGAGCAGTGGGCAGCTAGAGTTTGCCGAAGCCTTCGAAAATTCATAGCATCGGCACTCATGCTCCTCCTTGGATTCTGCTAATACCGTAGTGTACATGTTCATTACGTCGGTTCACTCACTTCATCGTTGTACTATAAATTATGGAATTCGTTACATTATTTTGGTAATCTGGTGGACACGAGAATTTTGTTGTTTTTTTTTTGTAGAATTCCGTATTTGAGGGCCTTAGAGGAATTATAGAACCGTGGTCAAAGCCTGCGGACCTATCAATCAACTGAACTGACAGGTGTCGCTAGTGGCTTTTAGTATGTCATATTTGGAAATTGCGCCTGTTTAAGTAATGGCGTTGACGTACAGTTATATGGAAATTGCTCCCGTTTATGGAATGGCGTTGACGTACAGTTGTTATACTACAGGTCAAGGTAACTCATACTCATACTCATACTCATATATTTATTGCGTCATTGTGGTACACTTTTCTGTTCAGTTGGTTGGCGTAGATGGTGGCAGCTCAGAGTGAGTTTAATAGAGTATTATTTTTATTAGTAGAATAGAGTATTCTCTAGATAACGTGGTGGCACTGTAACTTGGTAGGCAGTGCCACAAACTTATCTGACCCGGTGACGGCGACGCTAGCGTCAATGGCATACGAATGACATGTCATACGGCAACCCTTGTTCTAGTCGCCGTCATCGGGTCAGTTAAGTTTGTGGCACTGTACCTATTCGTCCGTCTGTATGAACAACCGACAGTTTTGTTTGTTTTTTAAAATTCTTTATTTAGCAACACAGTGTAGGTACAACTTTAGAGTAATAAATTCAGCTAAAGAAAGATCCTTATAAGCTCGCATTTGCGCACTATTTGTTATTTAAGTTTTATTATTAAGTTACTGTGCAATAAAGAATATGAAATATTATGTACTGTTAGCAAAACCATGAAGAGGGCGCGGGCGATGCAATCTACGAACAGGCATGAAGTTAAACGCAAGAAGAGCGGTGCGACGAGGGTGCGGCCTTCAGCGGCTGCTACATTCACGTCTGTCTCACTTTGGGTCCGAGCGTTCGAGCGAGTGTCACGGTGTCACTGTTCTCTGATCTAAAATAATTATTTGGGGTGCTTTCGTTGTAAATTTCATTTTGGTTTTGAATATAATTTCTGTGTAACGTGTAGTAAAGTTGTTTTCATTTGTTAGAATCTAGCTTAGTGCTAAAATCAGAGGTGGGATTCGGCCTACGGCCAGGCTGTTGAAGCCTACCCACTTCGTTGCTATTCTTGACAAAAATTTTACATAAAATATTTTTACTTATTTTGAGATAAATACCACTAAATTGCAATGTCGAGATCTGGGGGTCGATCAAAACATAAGAAACGCTCTCGAACACCGGACCGAGAATTAAAAGAGCAGATGCAAACGATGTTTTCTCGTTTGTGTGCGCTCGAAGGTTTACAGGATGCTGGTGACCCTGGCGAGAACATCACAGCCAGGAGTTCGCGGTCAGATCGGCCCGGCATAGCGACGCCCCCGCTGCCACCCGGCGCGGCCTCTCAGCTGCCGCCACCGCCGCCGCCGCCGCCCGGCTCGCTGGCGCCAGGCGAGTCGCCGCGCGCGCAGCTACAGGCGGCGACACGGCCCGCCTGTCTAGACTTCATGGCGCCACCGCCGCCTTCCCCGCGGAGGGCGGGCGGGGGGCCCTGTACTGCTGCACTCTGTGACTCGATGCTGCCGCCGCCTTCACTGGTGCCGTCTGAGGTCGAGTCTATTGCCAACGAGGTAACACAGAAGCTGGTGAATGCCATGGGCGCGCTCACTCCGGTAAGGTCGAACAAATATTTTATTTCCAACTTTGACCCGAACATTCATGACTTTGATACCTGGTGCGATGAAGTGGATCATGCTCGTGTCTTGAATCGGTGGGGCAACCGAGAATGTTTGTCCAGAATAGGTCATTGTTTGAAAGGAGATGCGCAGGTTTGGCTTGGCCAGTGGATCACTAATGATCGGACCTGGAGTAACTTTAAAGTTGAATTTAAAGCTCTGTGCCCTCGTAAGATTGACATAGCGAATATTTTGTACGATGTCATGAATACAAGTTCCGATCAATATCCGACTTACGCTGAATATGCAAGACGGTCCATATTGCGTCTAAGGATTGTAAAAGGGTTAGATCTTCTAAATGACGTAATGCTGACTTTGACTGATGCTGGATTTTCTATAAATCTGAAGAAATGCTCATTTTTGGCAACAGAAATAGAGTATTTAGGTAGGACAATCTCAAAAGGCCAGGTAAGGCCGAGTGCAAAGAAGGTTGCTGCACTAGTAGACTCACCAGTCCCTAAAAATGTAAAACAGGTTCGCCAATTTTTAGGATTAGCAGGATACTTTAGGCGATACATCCCTAATTACGCAATAAAAACTGCTTGTATTGCACATCTTACTCGTAAAGATACAGAGTTCAAATGGGGGGAGAGTCAAGAGAAGGCACGCCAGGAGTTGATTGATCATATGACCAATGAACCTGTGCTCTCCATATTCGATCCATCTTTGCCCACTGAAGTGCATACGGATGCCTCATCTTTGGGTTACGGGGCAATTTTAATGCAAACTCACAAGGGTAATCAAAAAAAGGTTTTCGCTTATTTCAGCAAAGTCACACAAGGAGCTGAGCCACGTTACCACTCATACGAGTTGGAAACGTTGGCTGTGGTTAGGGCTTTGCAAGCATTTAGACATTATCTGATTGGTGCATCATTCAAAGTAATTACTGATTGCAACGCTCTTAAACTAACACAGCGTAAGAAGGACTTGTTGCCTAGAGTAGCCAGATGGTGGATTTACCTACAGGACTTCGACTTTGAGCTTGAGTATCGCAAAGGAATAATGTTATCACATGCAGATTATTTGAGCCGCAATCCTGTAAATGTTTGTGAAATTAAAAAGCCTCATAATTGGGCACAAATAGCGCAAGCCGCTGATGATGAGACGCAATCTATGATTGCTAAAGTAAATGACGGAAATCTAGACTCCAGTAGGTACGTTCAACGTAACGATCTGTTGTACTATAAATACGACAAGGTTGGTGAGGACAGTCGGTTTTTGTGTTACATTCCCAAGGGCTACCGCCTTAGTTTGCTTCGCATCTTTCATGATGAGCATCAACATGTTGGTACTGATAAAGTTGTGAATCTGATATTGAAACATTTCTGGTTTCCAGGGCTTAGCAAGTTTGTCCAGAAATACATAGCTCACTGCTTGGTATGCTTATCGCATAAAAAAGTACCGCGTCAGCCATTGCAACCGATTGAGTCATGGAGTAAGCCGAGTGTCCCATTTGAAACTATTCACACAGATGTCCTGGGACCACTTCCTGATTCAAACGGGTTTAAATTTGTGCTTATAATAATAGACGCTTTCACAAAATATTGCTTGTTGTATCCAATTTACAGACAGGACACTAGCGAATTAAAACGAGTATTTACAAATGCTGTATCGCTTTTTGGCGCTCCAAAACTAATAGTGGCTGATCGTGGTCGTATGTATGTTAGTGCAGGTTTTGCTAATATAGTTGCTGAAATTGGTAGCGAGATTTATTATATAACTGCTGAAATGCACCACAGCAACGGACAGGTCGAACGCTATTGTAGAAGTGTACTAAATATGATTAGAGTGGAACAAAATTTTAGACAGGAAAACTGGTCAGAAGTACTCTGGAAGTTACAGTTAACTTTAAATTTAACCATTCAGAAATCCACTAATTGCTCTCCTATTTCTCTTTTGATTGGCAGAGAGGCAGTGACACCCATCATACGTGAGCTCATTCGCGATGTGACCATTGAAGGAGACCGGCCAAACCGAGAGGCCTTGAGAGAGCTGGTGAGGCAGCAGGCTTCCAACTCGCTAGACAAGAACCGTGTTGAGCAAGACGCACGTGTAAACGAGAGACGCAAGCCGCCACGCGCCTTCCAAGTCAATGATATGGTTTTCGTTCGAAAAGAAGCTCAGTCAATGGGAAAGTTAGATTCAGGTATGCGTGGACCATACCGTGTGAAGAAATCCCTGGCACATGGTCGCTATGAGCTCCAGCTGGTAGCCGGGTCTTATGGTAAGACCACGGAAGCTGCCGCTGAGTACATTACTCAATGGCGAGGAGAATGGACTCCTGATGTTTGCTCTGCATTTTTTGAGTGTGAGTAAGACTTCTTAACTTGTTTCTGTTTTATTTTTAGCATTCTTACCGTGAGTTATCCAGTCGAGCTCTGACTCTAAGTCATCCTGAGGGCTCTGACTTCTGTAAAACGGTAGATGTGTGCTGAGTCATCCAGACGAGCTCTGACTCCAAGCTATCCTGAGGGCTCTGGCTTTGTGTAATTGTATATGTGTGGTGAGTCATCCAGACGAGCTCTGACTCCAAGCTATCCTGAGGGCTCTGGCTTTGTGTAATTGTATATGTGTGGTGAGTCATCCAGACGAGCTCTGACTCCAAGCTATCCTGAGGGCTCTGGCTTTGTGTAATTGTACATGTGTGGTGAGTCATCCAGACGAGCTCTGACTCCAAGCTATCCTGAGGGCTCTGGCTTTGTGTAAATTGTACATGTGTGCTGAGTCATCCCGACGAGCTCTGACTCCAAGCTATCCTGAGGGCTCTGGCTTTGTGTAATTGTACATGTGTGGTGAGTCATCCAGACGAGCTCTGACTCCAAGCTATCCTGAGGGCTCTGGCTTTGTGTAAATTGTACATGTGTGCTGAGTCATCCCGACGAGCTCTGACTCCAAGCTATCCTGAGGGCTCTGGCTTTTGAGAACCACTTTATCCTGAGATATTCAGTGGAACTCTGAATTCAAGTTAATCTTGTAGGGATAAGGCTCTCCTAATGTTTGTCTTTGTGCTTTGTTACAGCTGAAGATGAGCATGATGATGATCAGCAAGCAGGATCTTCAGGACGCAACCAGAATGCTGACCAGATGTCCATTCCTACCGGTGCCAACGCGGGCGAGGGCGCTCCGCAGTCAGGAGAGGCCGTGTTAGCAAAACCATGAAAAGGGCGCGGGCGATGCAATCTACGAACAGGCATGAAGTTAAACGCAAGAAGAGCGGTGCGACGAGGGTGCGGCCTTCAGCGGCTGCTACATTCACGTCTGTCTCACTTTGGGTCCGAGCGTTCGAGCGAGTGTCACGGTGTCACTGTTCTCTGATCTAAAATAATTATTTGGGGTGCTTTCGTTGTAAATTTCATTTTGGTTTTGAATATAATTTCTGTGTAACGTGTAGTAAAGTTGTTTTCATTTGTTAGAATCTAGCTTAGTGCTAAAAATACTCAATATATTGTGAACATTTTAAGCGTCTACCTGCTACCATTATCAATATCGAGCAAAAATGAGCAAAAAAATCACGTTTGTTGTATGGGAGCCCCCCTTAATATTACATTTCTTTTGGTTTTTAGTATTTGTTGTTATAGCGGCAACAGAAATACATCATCTGTGAAAATTTCAACTGTCTAGCTACCACGGTTCATGAGATACAGCCTGGTGACAGACGGACGGACGGACGGACGGACGGACGGACGGACAGACGGACAGCGAAGTCTCAGTAATAGGGTCCCGTTTGGCACCCTTCGGGTACGGAACCCTAAAAAACATATTGGAGTGGTGGTGTGTAAATGACGTCACGTGCGTCTTAAATACGTTTTAGGACGACTGGCCAACCGAATCACATGGTTTCCTTTATTCTTGACGACCCGTTCATCGAATATTACTACTACCTATACCTGCCCTCCCTTACATATCTTCACAGGATTGCAATAGA
>CAUOQF010000169.1:0-13923 GCA_963457715.1 Argyresthia albistria | reverse complement strand
TCAGCGCTCGTCTGGCCAGGGATACGATGATGGGTCGCGGACGGGGGATCGATTCGCCCGGCAGTGCAGTTGAGCGGCGCGGGCCGACGCGAGCCGCATTCACAATTTCCCGCTGATCCAGAGAGATCCCCAACTTAGAGGCCACCGCGGAGACGATGTGGACGCAAGACTCGGCTTCGTACTCGGGTATTCCTGATATCTCCACATCGTTGAGGAGGGTGACTTGCTCTCGATCATTTAGGTCAGAGCGCAGCTGCTCAATCACCTCCTGGAGTCCAGTTGTATTGGAATCCCGCTGTACCCGAGAAACGGCTTTGAGCTCATTTTTTAGGCGCTCGTTCTCCTGCTCGAGTTGGGCCACTCGGCCGGTGACCGCCTGGACAGTCTTCGTCAGATCGACTATCTGCTCGCTGAGAAAGTCAGTGGTCCTTGTAAACTCAGCTTTCACTGCGTGTATTTCCTTGAGGACGTCATCAACTTTGGCTACAAGACGGGACTCCAGTTTGGAAATTAGTTCTTCAAGTCCGGTATGGCGCGCGACGTCATCGAGTTTGTGCAGAGATACGTCACAGACAGACATATCAGCCTCTGACTGCACATCCCGGGGCGGGGGGGGCGGCGCGGCAGCGGCTCGCACAGGTGTGTCATCTTTGATTACCTTCCGCGCCGTAACGTTCGAGCAGACGGAACAAAGCCAAGATTTCTCCAACTTAGGCTTATTGGCCATAAATCGAGCGGATGTCATATTAAGGCAGCCGTAGTGGTAGTAATCCCTACAGGCTACACAGCGTAGCTGCTCTCCCAGCATTATAGATGATTTACATGCCTTGCAATTCATTTTGTGCGTCTCGCCCCGCTCCAGTGTGAAGCAAACAAATGATGATCTTATTTATAATTCCCACTCAGAAGCACAGACATTAGCGATAATTTTAGTATAACTTTCGAAGAAAATCGAGCTAATTTACTGTAATTTTAGCAATTTAGTAACAGAAAAGAGACTGAGCACTGTTCACTCTCTGAGCGCGGCACGTCGAATCAGTTGTACAGGAGTTGTCAAGCGATAATTTACTTTCTAGCTGGTGGCACTTAGCGTTTTTTACTAAGACATTATAACATGAGTCAGGCGACAAGCTGAGAGTCAGACCTTAAGTTTAGACAATTTTTTACGTAATAAGTCTAAACCACCATAACAGTGCTGTTCTGGCTGCCGTTAATCTTCTGCAGGATCCAGGGCTTGAAGGAGAAGACCCTGGAGTAGACGTCAGGGTAGCCTTGCGCGCAGGGCATTCCCCACGAGACCACACCCACCACCGCACCACCTTCCACGAGGGGACCACCGGAGTCACCCTGCATCAGACACATATTTTGTTATACATATACAGGGTGTCCCAAAACTCAACGTCAAGCAGGCACCAGCTGGTAAAAAAAAAACTGTGTCACTTTGTTCAAAAATTATGGTTTTTCCAAAAAGCCCATAATTTTTGAACCAAGTTTTAGTATAATATTATAGTATCTGTGAACCAAGTGACATAGTTTATTTTTTACTTTACCAGACCAGGCTGGGCTTTCACCTGGTGCCAGCTTGACGTTGAGTTTTGGGACACCCTGTATATCTCGACTGCCGAAAGTCAAAGACTTGGTTTAAGACTTTTTCTTTTCGTGCATAAGGCTCCCCGGATGAACGCGGAGGTTGACTTAACAGCGGTTGATGTGTAATAAATAATTATTTGGTCACAAGCAGAAATCATGAGAAGCCCTCATAATAATCTCCAACGCTAAATAAAACTATGGCACAACTGTTCCGTATGCGAAACATGTGTAGGAGTGCTCACGTGGCAAGCTCCCTCGCCGGCCCTGGTGAGCGTGCAGATCTCGGAGTCGAAGACTTCGTTGATGCCCTGGAACCGGCCCCGACACTCCTGGACGCTGATGGCTGTCAGGTTGATCCACTGCAGGTCGTTCGGCGTGTCTCCACCCAGCTGGATAATTAGGGTAAGTATGTCTTAATTGTTGGGTACTCTGTGGCGTTTCGCGCTGAGGAGACCGAGACCCACGGAATAATAATAACCGGCCAAGTGCGAGTCGGACTCGCACTTGGCCGGTTATTAGTATTTGTTGTTATAGCGGCAACAGAAATATATCATCTGTGATGTCAGTCTAACTTATCTGTAGAATGAGCGATGGCGCCACCATCACCACCATCTACTCTAACTTATCTGTAGAATGAGCGATGGCGCCACCATCACCACCATCTACTCTAACTTCAGGAGCCAGGGTTGAAAAGGGGCAGCTTGAAAACTTCTGACCCAATCTGTCAGCTTGCCACTACATTTAATACAGTCTCTGTAGCCTTTCAGCCACACATTATGGTTCAGAGACTTCTTCACAGTGGCGCATAAATACTTACAACTGTAGATCCCCATCCTGATAGCAGGACACCTGTGCCGCCCAACGTATCTTTATCCGGTAAGCTGATGGGCTGTACCCTTGCGCTAAATCTGCAAAACAAATAAAATTAGTCCACTGACAAGGAAGTATATAGCATTAAAAAACCCCCGTATAAAACCAGTCTTCCAGTTTAATCACCAGGTTTCATGAAATCGTGAATTCGTGAAATCAAAAGGTCTCATCACAACGAATCTCATGAGCGTAAACTCGATGGGTTTAGGTACTAGTAAGCATCCCAGGGTTCCAGCTCCCACCTTCGAGCATCGCACCCCATCATCAGATCAGCTCGATAGTACCATATTCTCAGAGGCCTTGTCACTACGAGTCTAATGAGCCCAAATTCGATGGGTCACTAGTAGCATCATAGGATTCCCGCTCCCACCTTCGAACTCCATCATCAGACCAGCTCGATGGTACCATAACAACTAGCTCCAAGAAATCATCTTTCTAATAAAAAAAACAACATTGACATCGGTTCACCCGTTTACGCTCCACGTGCCGAGAGACAGACAGACACACAGAGTGACTCACACGTTAAACTTATAACACCCCTTTTCTCCTTCATCGGGCGGGGGTTAAAAAGGGAAGATGGTGAATGCAAATGCACCACCCTCCCCCTCTTCCTCCCTCCCAAGGTGTAAATCAATTAACGCAAAATGAGAAACTACCTTGTTAGGGACATCATTCTGAGCAATGCGTTCATTCATTTACACCTTGTATAACTCGTCACTTTGTTTATACGGCTGGTCACTGGTAGGTAAAGTCTTCACAAAATAAAAGGCCCGTCTTAACAGTTCACGCCCATGAAGTTTTAACCCCTAACGCGTGGGTAATAGAAGCGGTTTTCCTAGGTGCAACTTGTACGCTTTGCTTGTACGCAACAGTGGGCTTTTATTACCTACGCATTAGGGGTCAAAACTTCATGGGCGTGAACTGTCAAAACGGGCCTTTTATTTTGTGAAGACTTTAAGATTTGGAAGGATAAATATCTACAACATATCTACCTACTACATTGTGAGCTGGTAGATATTAGATAGGTATTTATCTTTGGGGTCAGCAGCCCACACTGAGCGTTGTGTGTGTGTGTGTGTAAAGCTCACCTGATGTCCGCATCTAGGTTTACAAGACTGACGTCATTAGAAATTTCCCAGGGGTCGTAATTCTCATGCACGACGTAAGTTTCCACATCGTAGCTGTCCCCCCCTGACGTCTGTTTGTTAGTCCCGACTACGACTCTGAGGAAAATTGCCGGCCTGCGGAGACAAAAATATTAACATTATTGACCGAGCGAGCGAAGCGAGCGAAGCGTCTCCGTTTCAGGTTTGGGCAAAAATGCTTTCGTATGTCCGGTTGTTCTCCTCTACAGGTCGCATTTATGAACCGATTCTCGTGAAATTTTGTGAGCAGGTTGGAAAAATAAATATAATTTTTTACTCGAGCCAGTTTTTTGATTTTTTTCAAAATGGCGGAGATAAAATCGCTACAACCCAAACGGCTCGATGGATATTAACAAATGAGGTGTCGTTGGATTCGTAAAGACCATGAGAGTGAAACAGATGAGCGAGCGAAGCGAGCGAAGCGTCTCCGTTTCAGGTTTGGGCAAAAATGCTTTTGTATGTCCGGTTGTTCTCCTCTACAGGTCGCATTTATGAACCGATTCTCGTGAAATTTTGTGAGCAGGTTGAAAAAATAAATAGAATTTTTTACTCGAGCCAGTTTTTTGATTTTTTTCAAAATGGCGGAGATATGGGGTTTTAAAATGTAAAAAAATCGCTACAACCCAAACGGCTCGATGGATATTAACAAATGAGGTGTCGTTGGATTTGTAAAGACTATGAGAGTGAAACAGATTATATAATTTTAGTAAAAAGTCAATAGGTTGTATAAAAGATCGCGAAATGTAGTTTACAAAGTTATTGGTGCGGCTACTTTCATACTGCATGTACGTAACCAGGTACATTCATAAGTTTGTATGTGTTATTGAAAGAAAATTATTTGGGTTATTTTTTTTATGTGTTTTAGCAGTTCAGCTTTCCCACCGACATACTCGCGAGGTCTACAGCTCACAGAGCCACTAGTTATGATCCATGCTATTTGCGTACTTTTCGCATCACCACCAGCTCGAAAAGGACACTTTAGATGCCATGTAAACCTTGCTTAAAGTGACTCAAAGCACAGACGTTTGCGGGGATTAAATTTTGCACTGAATCACAGTGTGACATAATGAGATTTTTCACTTCTTATAGTTCGATATAGTTCTTATTGCAAAATAGTTCTTATTCTATTTTCGCAAAGTATCGCACGGGGTACTCAGACCAACGCGAGAGGTCGGCAGAGGCCGGGAGCGGGCGGGCGCCGTACTTGTTTGAAAATCGAACGTACATATTCGAAACACAAAAATCGAGCTAGTCACGGTGAGCTAAACAAAACAGAACACACAATAATTGAAACAAAAAGTAAACTTTAGAAAAAACCGACTTCCACAAACCCTATTTGATTACATTGAGTTTAATACAAACTGTAACCCCTTGTCCCCCCCCCCACTTGAGGAATTAATTTTGTCAAATCCCACATCAGTGCTACCCCACGCTACTAAGGAACCCCTGTACAAAGTTTCATGGCTCTAGGTCCACCGGTTTAGGCTATGCGTTGCCTGCCCGTCAGCCACGCATTGTATTTGTACCTAGTATTGAGCAGATCTGGTGGCCATATGTGGTCTTCATCAGCAGTTCCGCATCACAATATTATGTTTACCATGTGCATTTGCACGAGTTATTATGAAAAACACAAAAATCACTATAGGTCTGCCTATAATATTTGAAGAGTTCCCTCGGTTTCTCCAGGATCCCATCATCAGATCCTGACCTGGTGTCAATGGGACCAATGGGAAGGTAAACCCTTTCAAACAAAAAAATAATTTTCCAAATCGGTCCACCCGTTTAGGCGCTATCGGGGCACATACATAAAAAAAACAAACATCCGGACGAATTGTAAACCTCCTCCTTTGGGAAGTCGGTTAAAAAAAGTGTTACTGCGGTGTCAAAAATTAAATTCAAGTTAGTTTGACTCCGGAGTTCATTAAATTAGACGCCTAGGCAAAGTTGGTAATCTACTGCCAGATAACTTAAAAGAACTATACTTGTATGTTTCTAGAAGCCTTGCTATGGTATTTTCTCGCATGAGGTGTGAAAAGTAGTCTATGCTCTTCAGGGATAAAGCTGTTGTGTCTTGCTTGGGCACGCTTGAATCCTTCACTGCACTCAGGACTCAGTCTTAATGAGTCCTTCGTTACGTTCAGGATTTAATATAGCGCCGCCGGTGACATAAAACAGTGCCATAGCCCCTTGGTGCATAAACTACTATTATGCTGTTCTTGTTCAAATCTACTGTCAATCAAATCGCATACATTTCGTGCACCTTAGTGCGTATATTGTGCCATACTTATTAACATTTACATAGGCACAACAGGCACATGCTTCTTGCCCCACACAGACTCTCCTGTATCGTGGAAACCAGAACCAGCGTCATCAGCACAAACATGTAAAAATCCAAGACCCTGGGGACCTTCTTTTCCCCCAAATTCTTCGTTTTCCCCAGGCACGAACCCTCTCATTGGGAAGCACATCTTCAACTGCAGAACTCGTCATCATTTATCATCATATTTAAAAGAGTAGAAATTAAATGATGACTACTGCGTGTTTTTTTTAATGCCTTATTTGGATTGTCTATAAAAACACGCAATAGTGCTCTAATATGTCACTTGTGTTGCCATTATTTATTTTCTACTCTTTTATGTCGCACTATACCAGCCATCAGTACAATGTGCGGCGGTTAGCACCCATCGGGAGTTGAGGATGCTGCCTCCACACATGTGGGAGCTGAACAGCCTCAGGGAGATCTGGTAAGGCACCGCACCATCGGGTGCATCAGCCCCACCGACGATGCGGTGGTCTTGGCGCAGCAGCAGGCTTGTCGGCCTGATGAGACGACCTGCGGAAAAGGTAAGAGGTAAGCTCGCCTCTGTATATCCCGGTCGAGTTAACTTGACACCTGAATCGTGACGTCACTACGGCCACAGATTAATAAAGAGTTACTACGGCGCTTTAAGGCAATAGTTGCGTTTGATCGGGGTCTCTATAGTTCTCTATACTCTACCGAGTAATATATTTTGCAGCGAACGCGCGTTAGTCGCATTTGCAACGCGCTTCAGAAGCGATGCCAACGCGCTCTACTAACGCGCTATAGCATCGCGACTGTATCGATACTATCGATGCAAACGCGCGAACGTGTCGGACGAAATCGGGGAAAGAATGGAGGAGGGTGGCGCATGAGTGCCGTTGAATCGCGTTTGCATCGCGACAGAAGCGTGACGGTATCGCGTTTGCATCGCGACAGAAGCGCGACGGCGTATCACGTTTGCATCGCGACTGAGTCGAGGTTACGTGGGCGAGGACACAGCTAGCGACCGCACGAGAACGAGACTGTATCGATGCGAACGCGCGACAGCATCGCGACTGCATCGCTGCAAAAAGTCGCCGTGGGCGAGGGCTCATACAAGTGTTTTTCCATTATTATAGTGTCTTTATTATGTTTTTGTGCAATAAACTATAAAATATAAGGTTTCAACAACACTCGTCCAGGAGCCCGAGTCTCTTATGAAACACGAATAGCAATAGAGTATCGATTGCTCACAAGGGCGCAAAATGTATGTGCACTAATTTCACTTCACGCGTCATAAGGACTAGACAAGTAGACAACTAGACATTTACATACAGGCAAATACATTGCTTCTGGCCCCACACTAGCATACCTGTGACGTGGGAACCAGAAACAGCTATGTTCTGTTCATACTGCATTGACGTTGACTATCAGTACCAGATTTTATATATTTATTCATATGGCAGAAGTCGTCGAGTCGCTCTTATATAGTTACACTTCTGGACACATCTATTGGCCGACCTTAGAGTTTAGGCACAGAAGAGATAATAGTACTCCGACAGAACGTCCACTCCCTTCCCCGCGCTGATTCAGATACCGCACCCCACCCCTGGCGTCAAACGATTGGCTATAGGATCAATAGACAGGGCTGAATGCCGGACGAGTGACGACGCGTATACTTTAATACCGCTGCATTTGCCGCGCCGCCGGCCGCCAGCCCTAGCAAAGTTTACGCACACATCTGCACGTATACAAACATCATTTGGTTATGTAGTAGTAATAGGTGATTATTTTACGAGTGTCCGAGGTGTGGTTTAGGTTTCGATGGCCCCTACCTAAATATGATTGCTAGATTGAACAAAAAGTATTGATGCAGTTTTACCAGATAGTCACTAATGCCGCTGACCTCCAACTGCCCGTCATATTCTGCCTTTTGTTTATCAATCACCCTTTGTATATTTAAAAACTAATATTAACTTTACTTACCAAGAGCTAAGCTCAACACCGCAGTGCCCAGCACAATACTAAACAGAGATTTCATGATTAACTATTATAATTAATAATTTTATAGGTTTTATATTGCCTGAAATAAACAATTTATTATTATTAACACAAAGCCTAGCTCGCCGAAGTCAGGACTATGAATCAAATTATGATATGGGACCTATTTATATCAACGGCAACACTTGAAATTTAATCAAACCACGGGCGTTCTTGATTCTGTTTTATTAAGAAATTGTACCGACTAAGTGGCACTTAAATTTGAGTGCTACTGTAAATAATTGTCACGATGTAGCAGGTGATGTTTAAAGTGAAATCATCTGTCTTCTGTTAGGGGGTGGACTTTCAATGTCATTTAAATAACATCGTGCGGAAAATTTAGGAATGCACCCACTTCTAGTTCTTGTTCTACGAAACTTAGGTCTATTTGCACCAAAAAAACACTAATTGTGATTAACGCGTTAATTACAATTAAGATTGTCAAAAAAATAATCTTCCAAATCGGTCCACCGTCTAGGCGCTATCGGGGCACATACATAAAAAATAAAAATAAAACATCCGGACGAATTGTAAACCTCCTCCTTTGGGAAGTCAGATAACAACAAAAAATCTTACAGTACCTCATGAATAAAAAATCTATCAAATATGACTATTCTTGTGAATAGACGTTACAAATTCGCTCGAAATATTCGCTATTATGGCCAATGGCCCGTCTTCTTTCTAATTTAACCATAGTTGGACCATTCCATGAAATTATCTTTTCTATGTTTGGCACCACTTGTATGTTAGTCGTTACTCGATGAAATTTTAAAGTGCATTGTAATTCTACAAGTATTGATAGAAGGCACAAAGTCTTGACACGGGGAATCCTCGATGCATCGTGATTCGTGGCAATCTGAAAACTTACGACTTAAGGACACTTCAGTGAACAGATAGTAGAGACATAGGTCTATCTATAGAGACTCTAGATTAAGTTGTAGATATGATTGTATTCTTCTGAGAAGAAAAACGCGTTGTCGCAAGTATTCATCGATCGCCTGTTACTTTGAAGGTAGTCCTAATAACTTACTTGCTACCAAATTTTGTACATACCTACCATGAAAAGCTTGGCTATAATTCATGACAATCCGCCATAAGTAAAGTAATGTAAAACTCGCCTGAGGCTTAACTCACACGTCCGGAATTCCGACTCTGATTGCCCAGATTTGTGTTTAAATTCAGAGTGTTCTGTACTCAACTCGGTCATCTTATAATAATAATAAATAAATTCTTTATTCCAGGTCAAAAGACCCATAGATATCTACAAATACCTTATAGAGATTGGTATTGGAACCTATTGAAAACTTTAAAAACTTGAACCCTAGCTAGGGATTTCCTTCCTGAAGGGTTTAGCTTCCCTATAGCGTCAGTCGGTACACGATGCCCTTCGGCCAGTACTCCTTGGCCTGGAGCATCTTCTTGAATTCCGCCGGCACCCGAAGTTTGAATGACAGGAAGTACCTGGTTTCTCTGACTCTACTCTGACTTATACAGTCACTCAGGTTATTTAAGCAACTTCCGATTGAGCCACGCACAGCAGTTTTAAAGATAAGCTAAGAACCTTAGACTACTAAGAACATTCTTATTGAAAATGTGTCCATATAGTATTGACGAATTCTGCAATCAATCAAAATAACATTAACCAAATTTTGTTTTTTTGACGTGATATTTCATTGCTTGTGTTTATGAATTTATTTATTGTGACATGTGACCTGCGAATGATTTATTTTAGTGTACATTGCATTATTTCACTTATTATTACTGTTATGCCAGGTATGTTTATTTGTATTGAATAATTTATTTTGACATATGGGTATAATTTTATTTTATTTTTAGTTTAATTTAATTTACATTTTATTATATTTCAGCTCATTGAACTGTTATACCGTTTATATGACTTTTTAAGTTTTAATCAATGTCTACTTCACACACAATTGTACTATTGTTTATGAATAAATACTATTGAACTATTATCTGCAGCGTCACCGTGTTCCGACCACTCGGCGGCGGAACCTGGACTTTCCTAATTCTTTCCTGGATGTTGGAAATAATTACAGCAACTACTATACTGAGCCCGGATTTTACCAACAAAAAGATTTACGGAGAATAACTATTCCGGGGATAACTTGTATGACAAATGACAGTTCAAAATGAGGTGATCTGATCTAGGTGTCACTGGTGTCTGTGAAAAAGTTACAAGTTATCCCCGGGATAGTGATTCTCCGTATAACTTTTTGTTGGTAAATCCAGCCTAAAAATACTTAGGTACTTACCATAGAGTACATTACTTACTTTACTTAGGCTGGATTCGACCAACAAAAAGTTATCCGGAGAATAATTATCCCGGGGGGATAACTTGTAACTTTTTCATAGACCCAGTGACACCTAGATCAGATCACCTCATTTTGAACTGATCTAGATGTCACACTGGTGTCTATGAAAAAGAGACAAGTTATCCCCGGGATAGTAATAATAATTCTCCGGATAACTTTTTGTTGGTAAAATCCAGCCTTAATTGAACAAAAAACGGAATACTTACAGGCTACAACAAACTAGTACTTACTGCATTTTTAACCGACTTCCCAAAGGAGGAGGTTTACAATTCATCTGGATGTTTTTTTTTTTATATATGTGCCCCGATAGCGCCTAAACGGGTGGACCCATTTTGAAAATTATTTTTTTTGTTTGAAAGGGTTTACCTTCCCATTGGTCCCATTGATACCAGGTCAGGATCTGATGATGGGATCCTGGAGAAATCGAGGGAACTCTTCAAATATTATAGGCAGACCTAAAGTGATTTTTGTGTTTTTCATAATAACTCGTGCAAATGCACATGGTAAGCATAATATTGTGATGCGGAACTGCTGATGAAGACCACATATGGCCACCAGATCTGCTCAATACTAGGTACAAATACAATGCGTGGCTGACGGGCAGGCAACGCATAGCCTAAACCGGTGGACCTAGAGCCATGAAACTTTGTACAGGGGTTCCTTAGTAGCGTGGGGTAGCACTGATATGGGATTTGACAAAATTAATTCCCCAAGGGGGGGGGATAAGGGGTTACAGTTTGTATTAAACTCAATCTAATCAAATAGTGTTTGTGGAAGTCGGTTTTTTCTAAAGTTTACTTTTTGTTTCAATTATGTCAAGTTTAGTTTTAAAGATTGCAAGTGTAGAATAGCAGCCGTGTCTAGAAAACCAACCATTTCTGAGAATCAATACATGAAATCTACCACAACACAGCGGGTGCGGGTTTAATTTCCTGTGTTCGGAAAAGTACACAGCGTTTAGGGTATTTTTGCTCTGTGGATGATTACATAAATATTCATTTCACGCCCGGTTTGCTGGAAGAAATCTCTTTAGAGATAAGCTCGCCTATGTACACGTGTTTTCTTTTAATGTTACTGTTACATCGGCTCAGACTTTGCTTGCTACCGTGTAGGACAGATCTCTTACATAAAAGTATATTTTTCATGGCACCTAAGATATACAATAAAATACCAAACGACATAAAAGATTTAAATTTACAACCGTTTAATAATAAATTATTCCATCTGCTCAGTAAAAAATGCTATTACATTATTAACTCCTTCCTAAATGATAAATCTCTATAATTGTAGTAGGTATTTATAATTAAGTTTGACATTTTACATTTGTAATCAATGTGTAATCTAATCTAATAATATGTATATATGCTCTAATAATTTGTAGGTACTACAATATTCATACACCATTTTACTGGTAGGACATAGTGGTAATAAAATTTATTTAAGACTTGTATTAAATGTAACCTATGTTTATGAAATAAACAATTCTATTCTATTCTATTCTGTTTAAATTATTGTGTGCAATAAAGCATTGTGAATGTCAGATAGCTTCGATGTGGGGAATAGACCGAAGCTTTCGAATGGAGCGCAAATCTAGATTTAATCATCGATTAACTGAAAGTATGTTTCGAATCGTAATGGGTAATGGGTACAAAGAAAATAGAGTAAATGAGTATAAAGAAAATTTTGACAAAAAAATCAATGAAAGTTGTATTCTAGTAATAGTTCCTCGCAAAGGCTGCTTTTATACTCGTAAAATAAACTGTAAATAAACAAGTGTCCTTGAACCAGAACGGACAGGGCTATACAAGTTATATGGCTCTACTGGGCTCTACACCGTTTTTAGATTTATTTCGGATTTTATTTTAGATTAAAAGGGCTCATGTCATATTATAAGTTTAAGATGCGATAGAACAAGTTCTTCCGGAGTTGAATCGACTAATTAAACTAACTTATTTGTCGTCCCTTTTGAAAACCTTTTCACCCTTTCACATTTGTAACCGACCGTTCAAATGACTGCAGAATCACCGCAGAAGACCTGACACACACGCGCACAAATTCCTCTTCTGTATTCAGTGAAGCAAACAGCTGTACAGAACATCAAATGGCAAATACACTGGAGTGCGCATAGCCAACCGTTATTTGACTGGTGCGGGTTTGTACTTTTAAAACTGTATTGTCCCAGATTGTGAATGTAGAGTTTCCCTCTGAGTGGCGCAGGGAGCACTTATCCAGCTAAACTTTCATACATCCCGATAGCCTCCATGAATTAGTATATTACTGCCGCGGCGGTCTGTAATGGCGGCGTTGCTGGTCGCGCTGCTGGTGGCTGAAAACGCAGCTCAAGGCCTATACAGCGCGGTCAGCATTGAAATTGAAACCTTATGTGGCGTAGGGTAGCACTGAGATGGGATTTCATTTGACGAAATTAATTCCCCAAGGGGGGGGGGGGAGAATAAAGGGTCACAGTTTGTATTACTTAAAAAGCACTTGACTTTTAAGCGTGCTGCTAAATCTGCTAATCTATAGCAGCTAGGGTTACCATCCGTCCGGATAAGTCCGGACATCTTGTCCGGACTTTGTCCGGCCCTTTAGTTTGACCGGATTTTTAAAAATTTGATGAAATATGAGTAACAAAACTACATATTAGGTAACCTAATATTAAATCAGTCTTTATTAATCAACAACGAACTTCTCATTTATCAAAAAACAAAGTATAAAATCACCTCAATCAACTTAACAATAAATCTTCTGTAGCAAAATTTGCAAATAATCAACTAGTTAAAAAATACCTCGCAATGCGAGCATCTGCTGCCATGCCTACCACCACTGTATGTAACTAATTGGGTTCGTTTTGTGACTAAAAAGTCTGGACTTTTATCGAAATGCCGGGCTTTTTGCCAGGACTTTTCAAATCCCTAAATGGTTACTCTTATAGCAGCTAAATCTATAGGATTTTCTTTCATATTTATGGTGAGATTAGCCAGTTCTATAGACATATCTAAGAAAGAGTTTTGCACAGTGTTTAACTGACCACGAATGAAGTTTTGCATAAAATAATTTCTTCTCGACCTTGGAGGTTCTTATTTAAGTTATTAAGGTAGCTAAAAAGAAAAAGTTAAAAGATAAAGAATCAAGAAAAATTTATTCAGGAACATAGGTAATATGCAGATCTTAATCACTAACATTGTGTAATAGGTCTCTATGTTCTGCCATGGGAGGGTATATGTGATCAGGCCGCTGTAGCCTGAGATTGTATGTTGTTATGGGAGTTGAAGAATAAGAGAACTGTGGTTCACTTACATGTTTATTGTCAACTGAAATAACTAATATTGTGTATTAGCTTATAATAATTACATAATGCTTAGTATGCACAATATATGTGTGTCAATGTGTGAGCACTGGCTCGTACAATATGAATAATGACATGATAAATTAGAATTATAACTTATATTGTAAGTAACTAGAGGAGAGATATCTGGTAAATAATAAATTGTCTTCAGCTTTATAAAATATCACGGAGGTATTCATCGACACTTCAATAAACTTTATTTGTTAAAGGACCTTTTGTTTTCATTAAATGTATGTACATTTTGTATTTCTTTTACTCACTGTGGGAGTTTATTAGAGCCAAACACAAAAACTTGCAGCATATTCAGATTTAGCA